>JASVER010000166.1:1378334-1398211 GCA_030449065.1 Oceanodroma leucorhoa
GATTGCTTTTGCTCAAGGACCTGGGTGCACTTGGTGGGTAATGCGAAAGGATGGGGAAGTCCGATGTGTACCTCAAGGGGATTTGATTTTGGGTGAAAACAGCCAATGAACTGAGATGTATAATGCTAATTGCTATATAATGCTGTATGTCATATTAACGGTGTTGCAGTAAGAATCACCCAGATTAAAGAAGAATGAACTCTGATGAAACTGAGCAAAGYRCAATGACGATAGAACCAGACGAGCGCAGCGATAATGAAWCYAGAACTGGCTTCAGGATGCAACGATCCAGCMCCACACACCATCTTTCCTGCYCTGAGAGACTGKTMTGACAGATGGAGCCCAAAGTCATGGACTAAATGAACTCAATGGACRTTTTAGAGGGATGGCCCATGGACTAAGGGAAYGATATCTGTGTGTATATCTCAAAAGACRGGAAAAGTAGTGATGATTAATTGGGATGTATCAGAACATGTGAGACCTGGGCATGATGTAAATTGTATAGAATAAGGGGTGGATACTGTCCTGGTTCCGGCTGGGCCAGAGTTAACTCTCTTCCCAGGAGCTGGAAGGGGGCTGTGTTTCGGGTTTGGTAATGAAAGGAACGTTGATGGCCCGTTGACGCTTTGGTTGTTGCTGGGTGGTGCTTGCACCAGGACTTTTCAGCCTCCCAAGCTCTGCCAGGTGCAGGGGGAGCTGGGGGGGAGCATAGCTGGGGCAGTTGGCCCAGCTGGCCAGTGGGGTATTCTATACCATGTGACATCATGCTCAGTGTAAAACTGGGGTGTGGGGAGAGGRGAGTGGGGGGGTCGTCACACACGGTTCTTTCGTGACGCGCGGTGGGTGGGAAGTTGCATTGTGTATCGCCTGCTTTGTATATTCTGTTATTGTTGTTGTTATCATTGTTGTTATCACTGTTGTTATCACTGTTCTACTTTATTTCCATTATTAAACTGTTTTTACCTCAACCCATTTGAGTTTTCCTACTTGTGCCCTCMCGATTCTCTCCCCCATCCTACCGGAGGGCGGGGGGGTGAGCGAGCGGCCGCGTGGTGTTTAGTTGCYGGCTGGGGTTAAACCACGACACTGCAGTAAACTTGCAGGCTTGAGCTAGAGAAACTGCCACCTAAATGACACCAGTGTCTTCTTTTGAGACCACAACTGAAAACAGGGCTGACTTTCTCACCGGCTTGGTGTGCAAGGTGGCTCTAAAGCATTACTCCTGAAATGAGCCCCACACCCCGCTGCAAGGACAGCAAGGATGGAGGCATCTGTCAGCAGCTGAACACTGGAGATGAAGCATGCCAAGGAGTCACAGCCCTCTCGGGAAGACTGACAGGTAATGCTAACGTAAGACAYCTACTAAAAATGGAGAAAAACCTGCTAAAATGGCAACACCCAGCAGCCACTCAAATTCTTAGTGAATCCTCGTTCTACCACCTGGACAGTTCAGGTTTGTCAGAGTGTGTTAAGCTTAAACACCATCTGTCAGGTGCGAGAGGTGGAGTACAAAAATAAGCATGTATTTCCACCCAAAGCCAAATGGGACGCTGCCAGCTTAGGGGGGGGCAGCTTTGGTAAGAGAGAATGTGCAAGAAAGATGTGGTAAAAATGCAAATTAAAAAACAACAGAGAACATGGCAAGGACTSAGCGTCACCTTCAGAGAAGCATGAGAAGATGGGGCAGGAGCTAGCTGGGAGCTTGTAGTGTAACGGAAGGAAACTGTTCCAGCTGAYTCATCCTTTATGCATTGAAACAAGGTCGTCATGGTTTTATTATTTTTTTTATTACTTAAAGAAAAATGATTAGCAAGTGAGGCCATCATCAATTAAAAAAAAAAGCGAGAATTAAAAGGGTTAGACCGAAGGGCAAAATCTATGCAACTCKCTGGAGACTGCTCAGAGAGCAAATGCGTGCCACCTACCCCAAAAAGACTTGGAGAGGGAGGGGGACAGCCAGCGTGGCTGAACTGGGTTATGGCAGCCATTAGATGTAGGAAAAAAAGCCTTGGATAAATCGAACTTGCATCCAAATGAGCAGGTGACTTAAGGGACGACAAACGTGTTTTCAAACATCAGGAGAAAGTTGGCCAGAAGGTTTTTAAGTAAAGTCTCTCAGAAAAAATTAAGATATTGGTATCCATGACCACCACAGAAGAGCCCAGAAAGGTTCCCATCCTTTCATCACAGGGAACTGATGGATCTGTCTGAAATTGAGATGTGTGTAAGAAGTTTCAGAACAAACTGATGAGCAGTAATGAGTTTATGAACGAACAGGATTATACTCTCATGAGTAAACAAGAACCCTAAAGGAATAAAAGATGAAACAGCTGAAATAAGTTCTGAGAACTGCTTCAGTACTGGAGGACAGTAGAGTGGCAAATACAACACCGACTGTTTGAAGCATTCCCAGGGATGTCTATGGAGCCATAAGAGCAGCACTTTCTTGTCCATACCAATAAAATAGGTAGAAATTATAATAAAAATAGAAAAATGGAATAGCAATGCTAGACTGTAGGAAAATGTTGTGACGCTGCAGAACAACGTAATAAATTTCAATGGTAGGTCTTATTGGAGAAGGTGATTTTATTTTAAATTAAAACCCTCTCTCACGCTCATAACCACAGGCAGGTACCAAGGTAGGTGTCCACGTGGTCTGGCCARTAGCTCGGTGCCAAGACACCTGTACCCAGATGGACTGTCCAGTGTTGCTTGCTGTGACATGGAGGATGACACCAGCTTCCAAACCCCACATCCTGGGCGGTTCTGACTTTGGCAACTACCTATCGGCTTTGAAAGTACCTTTTCATACCCTTTAGGAGTGACAGATTGATCTTTCTGTCTATCCATCCTTCCCCACTTGTGTGAACCATCTGGATTTACTTACTACCCTTTTCCTTCTTGTCTGGGTATCTTTTGACTCCTACCCTATCTTCCTACCATCATCTCTTAAAGGCTTGAGTTTTCATTTTAAGCTGTTGCCTTTTTTAAGACTCTCATTAGTTTCCTGAGCTGRAAGTCCTCAGTAGCTGCAAACAGATGTGCTGGGATCTCGACGACCTGCTAATCTCAGTGCCATTGACCACTGCCATTCTCACAGCCCTCCTGCCGCTCGTTTCTTCTGCTGCTCCCATGGCTGTTCATTCTCTCTCCRGACTGGTCTTCTCTTTTCTGTTACAATTCTCTACAACCAAAGAAAAGTCTCTGCAGGTTCAGTCAAGACAAGACCTGCCTCAAATCCAGTATCATTTGCCAAAGAAATTGGTGTCCCTGTAAACAGGGATCTATGGTCAGTCATCTACCTGGACTTCCTTCACCATAGTTTTAGAGAAACCAGGCTGCTAYGGCAAAAGCAGGACTGTCCTCAGCTGTATAAATAGCTGGTTTAAAGAGAAGAAAGGCTATTCAACAGTTGGTTTCTCAATGAAAGGAAGAAGTCCCAGATACTCCTGTTGGAGCTTGTACTCTTCAACATTCACAAATTATTTAGAAAAGTGGGTGAAGAACAAGATGTCAAAGTTTGCCAGTGGCATAGCTCTCAAGAAAATTGAAAAATGCTTCAGAAGGTTCTCGTAACACCAAATAACAGCAATAAAACAAGTTATGAAATTCAGTGTAGATGAATGAAAACCCTTGTGTTTCCATACACAATAATGAGCTCTGAATGAGCTGTTATGTTCGAAGAGATCAGCAATTTAGTAGATCAGTCCACAAAAATATCAGCTCAATAGTAGAGAGCCCTGGAATATAAGAAATTATTAAGGAAGTATAGAGAGCAAACGAAAAAGCATCAAAATGCCACTGTAACTCCATGATGCAATGACATTTTAATCAGTATAGTGGTTCTGGTCCATCCAYCTGAAAAAGATTATGGTGGAACTGGAAAGCTATGGAGAAGGGCAAGAAAAATGGTCAAAAGTTTGGGATAGTTTCTGGTCAGAGGACGCCTACACAGAATTTCCCAGTCTAGGAAAAGAAAGACTGAAGAGTATGATCAAAAAAGTCTACAAAATCATTTTTTGCTTGGACGTGCTGACTTGAGGACTGGTTACACTCACCTCAAAAAAGTTAACAGAAAAACATAACAGACGAAGAAAAAAAAAACCAAGGGGTATTAAACATAAAGTTACCACTTCTTTTTCAGAGTTATTGTAGCTGGAAAATGAAAAGTACCAGTGAAGTCTTGCATACAATCATCTATGTCTTCGTCCTCTTTTCTAGGCATCCACTATCAGTCTCCATTCTGATTTCCTTCCCCATGTTGGTCTCTGCTGGAGACCCGATGATGGGCTGGATGGGTCTTCAGACTAATCCAGCACTGACTACTTCTGCTTTTATGTCTTGCTTTTGAAAGCAGTGCCATCTCCCTTCCCATTTGCCAGAAGCTCTCTTTGGACTGCCCTGTAACTGCTCTACGCCTCCCACATCCACAAGAGGAGGACAGGTAGGGCTCTGCCAAATTCAGCCTCCCACTGACGACTGTGCCATTGGAAATCGGTCACAATTTGTCCACTCCAATCACACAACTGTAGGAAATTCAAGGTCACTTCCACACTGTCCAAAATGGTTTGAAAGCTGAATCTGCACATCCTTGATGACAAATATCTGCAGATTAACTCATTTTCTAGTATTTCTGCACACCTCCATCCCCAGCAGCTGACTGCTGGCTTGCCAGGAACAAACTGGACCTGATGGACTCCAGGGTGCCCAGCTTCCAGGTGGCCTCTCAGGCTAAATGGCTCGACGGACCTCTGTGAAGATCTGTGTCCTCATACACAAATGCCGGTGCTGCGGTGGGTTGTCCTCTAGCTGAAAAGTAACACCTTTGCACATGGACAGTTCTGTCCAGATACTCCAAGTCACCAGGTTAGGTTGATGTTGGCAACTGGCTCAGTATTGTCTTTGCTTCCCAATCTGTTTTGTCCAGCACTCACTGCCACCTTTGCTCTTTGGACCTAGAAATTCCTAAAAGGTCTTCCACTGACTTTTCCTGAATATTTGCTTGAAAGTAATAGTTTTCATCCATAGCCTAAATCCATGGTTTTCATATTGCTATGTACTTCACAGAGCAAGCGTGGTGTGTAACTGTGGCCTTCTGCCATCCAAGGCTGCCCACAGGGGTGGCTGCCAATAACTTTCACTCCTGGGGCCACAGCCAGCATTCCCAGGATTCTAGTTTTTCTGTCACAAAGAAATTCTTAACAGATCATAGGAGTTCAAGGATGAACAACGCAGGCAAACAGAATTTGTGSTACAGCTAATGTGTCTGGATGAGGAGCAGTTCCAACAACCTGCAAGGTCCTTGGCTGTTGGAAGTCCCTTTGCTGTTGGCACAACTTTCCTACATCAGCACACCAAGTGGCTTCTCTTGGCTCTCAATGATCCTTTCAACTTTGCATTGATGTTGTTCCGAGAAAGACATCTCTTTCTCTTCCATAAATGGCTTGGCTTTGTCTTTCTGAATTGCACCTAGTGTTTTCCATTTCTAGATCGCAAGGAGATAGCCCGTTCACTTTTTTCCACCAAATTCTACTGGTCACATTTCTTCAAAACCTTGCAGCGAGGATTCTTCTCCGAATTTTCAGTATATCATTGTCTCTAGAGAAAACTCAGGCTGAGACCACTTTGCTAGGGTAAAAGAGGTTCTGGAAGAAGGTGGTGTGTCATAGAATGTCAAACCTGGAATCCTCCCAGCAAAAGCAGAGGGTAAGTGAACTCGGCTTCATTAATTTCTCTGAAGATCGTTGGAAAATAAAGACTTTTGTCAGAAGACAGACAGAATAGGTGAGTGATGTCTGTTGGAAGAGTATCACAACAGGTGACTGCAGCACCAGATACATGACATAAAGGCTGCTTCTATCTCCTTTCCGATTGCTGTCCCATCATATTGGGTCTGGCTGGGATGGAGTTAATTTTCTTCATAGCAGCCCATGCGGTGCTGTGATTTGGATTTGTGAGGGAGACAGCGTTGATGACACACCAGTGTTTTGGCTATTGCTGAACAGTGCTTGCACAACATCAAGGCTTTCTCTTTTTCTCACTCTGCATCCCTCCCAGGAAGTAGGCTGGGGATGGACACTAAGTTGGGAACGGACACAGCCAGGACAGTTGCCCCAAACTGATCCAAGGGATATTCCATACCATATGATGTCATGCTCAGCAAATAAAAGCTTAATGAAAGGAGAAGGATGCAGGGATGTTTATGGTTACAGTATTTGTCTTCCCAAGTAAACATTATGCACACCGAGACCCAGGAAATGGCCAAACATCTGCCTGCTGATGGGACACCGTAATTAAAATCCTTAATTTTCTTTGCCTGCATGCAGCTTTTGCTTAACCTGTTAAACTATCTCAATTCACAAGTCTTGCCTGCCTTCTATTTTTTCCCCATCCTGCAGGAGAGGGGAGCAAACGAGCAGCTGGGTAGGTGCGTGGCAGTTGGACAGGGTCAACGCATAGAAATATTCCCACTTTTCACACAGAACGATTGCCTCCTCACTACTGCTTATATTTGACAAGCAGGCTTGGCCAAACTTAACGCTTCTTCCACACTTTCTGGAACAAGCACAGATGAGACCGCAAACAGACATCTTCCTCATTGTTATCATTGGCTGCTCAAAAAAATCATCTCCCATAAACTAGCCTCTTTGCTTTGCACATTTACCAATAAAGGACACGCAACATCTGCACACCTGCTCCATAAGCAACTCAGCCTCACTGTCAGGCTACAGGAGGCAGGTCACTGGTCCAGGCAACACAGTCCCTTCCTCAGGTGCTCAGCTGTCCTGCATGTGCTCCTAGCTCTGTGATACCCGGGCTGCGTGATAACGTAGGTCATGAGGCCCAATTCATTCACATCATTCTCATCATTCTCACCATTCTCTCCGCTGTGCATCAGCCCTTTATTAGGTGTCTGTTTCCCTATGTTAAACTATGGGGTTTCTGCCCCAAAACACTCGCTCCATACACAGTGAACCCATGGATGCCCAGGATAATATCACCCTTACTTGCTTGTTCTATCACAGGCACTTGCCTTTTATACAGTAATCTCAATCATTAAAGAGTTTAGTTCTATTATATACCTTCCTTCTTCACCCACCATTGCATGTTTGGTGTATCACCTTCTCCTACACTTGGTTTATCTCAAGCTCTTCAGAGGAGGGACAATCTTTTTCTTCCCTTGTAAAAGGCTGTCCTGCCTCTCTAATCCACTTGAGTTTTTCACACTGTCGAGATGCGTATCAATAAGGAACATAGGGCTGATACAGTCTACTAGGCTCTCCGAAGATGTATCTCCAAAGCAACACCCTTCACCAAAAGCCTATACATACACTAGGCATCCACGTGATAATAGGGAAAAACCTTGCAGATGAAAATTTGATTAACGTACAGAAAATAAGAATAGTAGCAAATAGTCTCCCGTGAACAGAAGTCAGCAATGGAGTTCTACAGGGATCAGTGATGCCGAATATAACCATAAATGGACAAGACAAAAACGACAAATTCTGTTGGCAAAGCAGTCATTCATGGCTGTAATAAAGACTGAAGAACTGCAGAAGGGCCTTACAAGATTCAATGACATGGGCAACAGAGGATAGTGAAACGCATCCATACAACACATGACAGAATATGCTGGGAAAATACACTATAGTAAAGATCTGTAAAAATTATGATGGCAAAAACAGTTTGAGTGCACATTCTCTCCTACAATGCAAAACTAAGGCAGCATCAAATGAGGGTAGCAAGAGACATGTTCAAATAACGACTGAACAAATTAATAATTCTTGACAAGTATCTTTTCCATTAAAGACACCACCCCTGGATAAAGAAATATGCCTTTTTTGCTTCAACAAGTTATTCTTCAACATAAATCTGTTTAAAAAAAAAATACACCTTCCCCTCCCCCCCAAAAGAACGTCACAACCAAACTTCAACATTGCACAGCTGGCAAAGGCCTTATAAAGGCTTACAATAATAACGGCAAGAGACACATATCTAGAGAACTGTCAGCAGGGATTTCTACTGCTTCTGTTTTCACATCTGTAAGAGGTTTTGTACAAATATCTGCATTATTACTGCCCAAAGTCTAATTCCCAGATCACTTAAATAGCATTTATTAAATACTGACCATTCAACTTTTATGACAATTGACAGTTCTCAGGAATTCACAAAAGTTGTCATGCACTATAAAACGTTAGGAAAACAAAAAAATATCTACAATTGGGGTTTGCAATTTACATTCAGTTTCTAAGAGATAGGCCATGGAATTCCAAAGCGGGAAAGTTTATTTGCTAGGACTAATACAGAAAGCCCTCAATTCAAAATATAGAGAATACACTAAGAAAAATGCCTATCTCCTGCATTCTTTGATACATATAATGTCCCAGAAGCAGAATTTGATGGTCCAAGTCTTTTATTTCTGGTATTTAACAAGAAACCTATACTTTTCTAAATACACACATACTGTAAATCTCAGTAAGAAATTCCATCTATCAGAAATATTCATGTTTGTTTAAACAAGGAATTTCTTCTTGAAGTCACTGAAATKAATATGGTCCAGATCACCAGCATCAGTATTTCAGCTCTGCTGCATTTTTCTACGCATCTCTTCAAGTGCTGCTTCTCGTTCTCTTAATAGTTGTTTAAGTCGTTTTATTTTTTCATCCCGTATTGTTTCATCCAAGTCTGGGGGAGTCAAAGGGAAAGCATCATCTCTGAAAGAACCTTCAAGAACTGAAGTACCATCTTCACAAGACACTAAAACTGGAATACTTGAGTCTGTAACGTCACTATATTGAGAGTATGGGTCTTGCTCAGAGTCCCTCCCTAGAGGCGATGTAACAAAGTCTGTGGAAATACTTCGCTGCAATAAGACTGGTGGAGGTGAAACACTTCTGTTAAGTACACTGGAACCTGAGCTGGTGTTTTCTGAACTTGGACTTGTGGTTGATTTGACTGAAGTTTTCCTTCTCTTTCCATTGTCTGAAAGTGGTGAGGATTTTATTTTTCTTTTCTTAGTCAAATCCTCTTCCAGATCCACAATTATCTGTACAGTCAAGAAACATAGAAAATACACTTCTATTAAATTTAGCATCATTCTACATTATAACATCACAGTTCACTAAGCACTAATTACAAGTTATTTGTTGCAAGCTTCTTAGAATTACTATACAGATGTTTCTTTCAGCAATTTGAGCAAACATACTTCTGTTCAATATTTTTCTATTTTCCCAGTTTACAATTCCAGAACACTGAATTCCTTCCTTAGTCAACAGTGCACTTCTGCATTTCCTATGCATACCTATCATCTCCTGTTGCTGCTTAAGTTCTTTAACTGTAGTGTAAGACAAAAACTTTCTATCTAACTTGATGGGAAAATTCAAAACGTAGAAGAATTCTTCACGCTTCCATTTCCAAAAAACTCAAACATTAGCAATAATGTCCATTACACAACTGCATTCCTCCCAGCTGTTTTGTATTTAAATGTCAATGTACCTTACTAAGAGCAGCCAGTAGATCTGCTCAAAGCAGGGCTCTTAACACAGAATTATCAAAACCTGAGAAAGCCTTTGACTGGGTAGAGTAGAATCATACAAAAGAAAATTTAGAACACTATGGCTGAACAGAACTACTTTGGATGAATGAAATCATTTTAATACATTAAGGTGGAAGTCCTTACATCAAGGGAACCTTTCCAGAAGCACCCAAGCAAGTTCCTAGCCAATGAACAAAGGACTAAGTTTATAAAGACATCTGTAACTCTAAAGATTAGACAGGTACACAGGTAAATTTATTTTAGTAAAACCACACACGACTAAGTGGATACCTCTCTTTGGAAGTCAGCCACACCTAGTCATGTGAGTGACTGAGGTGCCTTGAAATAATGGCACTTGACTGATTTCAAACTCAAGGATAAAGCCTCCCAAGAAATGATTCTTCTATTATCCTGCTTATATCCATTGCACTACTGGATAAACATAATTGTTTGTAGAAGGCTAAATATAAATCAGGATACAGAGGTATGGTTTCTATTCCAATAAAGACTATCCCTTTGACTGTTCAGCCACCACTAGAGGGTCCAGTCTTCTTCAAAGCATTTGTTCTTCAAATTTCCTCCAGTGGACCCCAGAAAAGAGGATAAAAATTCTTAGATGGGACTCAAGTTGTACTGAAATCACACAACTCCATTGTGGTACACAAACAAGTTCTAGGAACAATTCTCACAGGGACCATAACAATTACTGACTTGCCCTGATGAATCCAGAGGTGGGAGGGTCCAAATAAACATGCAGCTCTGTATTGACTATACATATGCTGCTTTCTGAATGTGTTGCAGTACACATTTTAGCACTGAAAAAATTCAAGATACCTTTTCCTCTTTAACACATTCCTGATGTTGATAAACTGCATCATCTAACGATGATAAACTGCAAGAATCATTCTTCCTTTTCAAGTTGTTACTGGAACAAAGCCCTTCTTCTGGTTTCTCATAGGCGGTCCTTAATGGTATTCTCTTAAGGTACACTCTCTCCTCCTTATATAGACCAAATTTTCTCCTTAATTCCAAGTATTGTTTCCAATGGGGCTTCTCTTGGTGTTTGATTCGAATAACCTTTGCCGGTGAATCCATCTTTTCACACTGGATCTGAAATACAGAAACAGTGAGAGAGCCATCAATCACACTCTCTCACTCTCTCTCTCTCTCCCCCCCCACCCATACATATAAACTAAAAACTAGTTACTAGAAAGACAGGTAAACATTCGTTTTGTCTGCCATCCTCCAAGAGTTACATTTAACACAGCTAAGCCAATTTTGAGAAATTATATACATATCATCATAGGTCTAACACTCTTGTTCGTTATTTTAAACCCGAGTACATTGTGGAACATCCAGAAAATGCAGACTCCAACTAGTAAACCACAGAGGTAGAAGAAGCAACAAGGGAATCACCTGTTCTAAAACTTCAAAGTAACAAAGGAAGATGACGGAAGATCAGACAGTGTCTTTACAGTGTCACTTTCAGACTGTTGAATGCATTCCATATTTGCCTTGTGGTTGATAATATTAACAAAGCACTATTAGCCTTCTCTCGTATCTAACCTCATTGTAACCTGAGCTGTTTCTGACCTCCAAGTTCGATCTCACATCAGTACGTCTGGCAATCCACAGGCTTGCAAATTTACGGACTAAAAGCAGCAAACATTTGACATGCTATTTTTCACAGAGGTTAAAGCAAATGAGAATGCTAACACTTGGCATCACACAGCACTGAAGGAAAGAAAAAGACTATTTTAAGCATTTTTCAGGTGAGGAACAATCAAAAAAGAGGTCCTATAGTCTGTTGCAATGATTAAATGTCTAAAATTTGCATAAATATGCTTAGCTGACATTTCTCGTCTGCCTGGTCAACACAAGCAAGTATAAACTAGCTTCAGAATGATTTTTTTATCCGGAGGCAAATTCATTATGGCCTCTTGAGAAACTGAAAAGTTGACCTACAATCCTTCATGGGTAGAGTTTGTGGGATTTGAGGCTAAAGACTTATATATTTTTGACATTAGGATCTTAAAATGTAGGTCCAGCCTGAAGGGGGAAAGCCACTAAAGTTCTCAAGAGTTTCTTGTGCCTGACATGAAACCGTAAGTCAAAGGAAGTGGATGCCTCATGGCCATCATGGCATGAAAGGAAGGAAACGCAGCTCCTGCCTTTGGCTGTCTGAGCAAGCGGAGACTGGAGCTGACTCAGTGCAACACCAATGTTTGTCTCTGGATGACAAACCTGCTCTTCCACCATGCTTCCCTCTGGTGTAGCTGCAAACTTCTCTACCTTACATCACACCTACAACACAGTCAATGGCTGTGCTGTGAGAACGTGGCATCAACAACACTAGAAAGCAGATAGCTCCCAGAGCTCAAACAATTAACAACTTGCCTACAGTTTCAGTTGTTACCGACAATTTATCCTGTGAGGAAATAAAAAGTAATCTTTTCCCTGACCCTTTCTTTTCTTTATGCATTTTCTCACTTGCATAGTGCAATCTTACTGAAAACAAAAATATCATTTATTGAATAGAACCACACTTTAGACCAGCATTTCCAGTGACAGAATACCTGCTTACAAAAATCTGTGAACTTCTTAACAGCCATTTTATTCAAATAGAACCAGGATCATTTAACAATTTAGCAGAGACTGAGATGGGCATGTTTAGTGGAGAGAATTACCTTTTGCCAGTCTTCACTGAAAGCACACTCTTGCTTAGACTGAGGTAAAACAGCACTTGCTGCTTTGGGGGAATGAATATTTTCTTTGCCATTTTGGCATACATTTTCCTGTGTCCCTACTGCTGTAGTAGGGGTCACTCCACTTGAAATGCTCTCGGTGCAGGGCAAACTCTTTCTCTGGTTTACAGTGGAATTCTGCTGATTAGCACTCGATGTCACCAGAGCTGCAGGTGCAGATTTTAAGTCATTTCTTAAGCCAGTTGGTGAAGAATTTTTTGAGTTTGTACATGGTTTTGGATCATTCTGAGATAGCACCATTCCTTTGCTTTTTGACAATACCAGATTCACTACTTTATTGGTTATTTTATTGACTGCAGTAGAATCAATTAGCTTGGATGTCTCCTTTTTAAGTGAAGCATCAGAAGAGGAAGATGCTTGTTTGTCAGCTTGGGCTGACAGAACATCAGAGCCTCTTTTGGTCAACAAATAGACTTTCCCATTGTACATGACCAGAGCATTATCTTTAATAGGTGTGATTTTTGTTTGGCTTCCACCAGGACCACTAGAACAGAGTGGTAAAATATTTGCAGAGTTAACTTCTACATTATTCATGTCTGACAAAGTTTTCAAGATCTTGGAAGCCACATTATTTGATGACTTTACAGGAATAAGGCAAGGCGCTGATGACTGTGGACTTTCTTGCACAATCCATTTCATTGGAGTTTGCTGGCACTGCTGACCATCAGATGTTGCCGTCTCAGGAGAAGAACTACTTCCCTTTTGTGTAGCTGTCATTATTAATGTTTTTGAAACTTCTGTGGCAGGTTTTGGGCAAATGGCTTGCAAACGCTTGGGCAGTACTGTTTTCACTGTGTTCACTGGTGACACGTAAATAACAGTTGGCATTTTTGTACTGTCAGCTCCTCCAGACACATTCGTTGCTGCGGCTGCAAGTATTTTTTGCTGTATTGCAGGTGGTAAAAAAGAAGCTGGGACAGATTTCACTTCTGCATCAGCTGGTATCTGGAGGTGGTGGCCAGAGGGCAGTACCGGAGACTTCACAGTAACTGGAAGACTTTTTGTGTTTACCAACATGTATGCAGTGTTACTCTGGTTAGATGAACTTGTTACAGCAATGTTCTGCAAAGACAGTCTATCAACTGAAACACAACTGCTCTGGATGTTAGCAGCTGATTTTGGAATTAAGCTTTCTTTTTCAGAACCTGCCCTAACACTTTCCTGTTTGTCTAATGTCCTTGTAAGAATAATCTTTCCAGAATCAGGAGACTGAAAAACAGGTATCTTAACAGATGAAGGTGCAGTAGTATTGGCAAGCTGTGTCTTAAAAGTAAGATGGACTGGACTAGAAATATTCGCTTTAGAATTATTTGGCATGGCTGAAGACTGAACTATTGGTACAAAGCTTCCAGAAGACTTAGAAATTGGAAGTAATTTCAGAAGGTTTTTTCCATCTGGTCCCGTCGTCTGAACTACTCGGTACATACAGCCTGCAATGCTTAACAAAACAAAGAAAAGGGAAAAGAAAAAGAAAAACGAAAGATAGCATAAGTGAACACAGCATAGATATTTTAATTAATGTGCATCAGTGAATTGTATACCCAGCACTGCTACACCTTAGAAGCAGATTAACTACTGAAAAATGCCAGATCTAATCTTCAGGAACTTCACTAGCAGAAAATCACACTGATCCACTTAGCGTGTATTTTGGGTTAGCATTTCAGAATACCACAGACTATCTGAAAATAATGTCCAACTTTTACATCACAGAGTAGCAAGAAATGGCATCCTTTTCAGATAAAAATAAGTTAAAAGACCCAAGAAAACACCTTACATTATCCTCCTCTTCTACTTACAGGGCCTTTCATTCTGAAAAAGAAAAACGTTATCTCCAGATTTCACAGAGAAGCCATATTTTTTGCTTTCCCATCTCCCTGTTACTATTAATATCCCTACTTAGTGCTATGAAGTACGAAAGCTTCAGGAAAATACAGGCAGATTAGTTGCATGGCAAGATGGAAGCAGAAATTACTTCAGACACACACATACAAAGAAGAAATTAATATGCAGAATACATTTACTTTGTGGAATAGGATGTAGGGTGACCAACTCATATGCCTACACCTCACCTGCCCACTCATTCTTTAGGCAGATATAGACTACAAAGGCAGTCATCTTCAAAGAGATGAAAAAAAGAAAAACTCAAATGCTATCAAGGTGCATACATTGATGAGAACAGAAGTCTAAGTTTAGGAAGGAAAAGGCTTCAAAAACATGGAGGAATACATGGAAACAGCACCAGCGAAATCCTAAGAGTAAATACAGATTTTTTGCAGGTGAAGGTAGGAACTCAAAACAGCAAACAGACAGATAGAACCTTGTCAAACCAAAAGTCAGTTCTGACTGTTTCAAATGCCAAGATTTTTCAAGTTCATTGCAAGACAGAGAATCTTTCCCGCTTCAAGTGAGTTTGCCCAAATGCAGGCATTCCCCAAAGAACTCTTGGACTCTCAGAAGAACAATCTAATGCCCAAAGCACTGCAGAAGCAACATGGCATGCTGAGACATATGATCAAAACAGAGTTTCCCTCACTAGGAAAGAAGAGACCAAATAAACTGGAAGTAGGTTTCATGGTCTTGACATCAGATCCAGAATGATTAAAAGGCAAAGCTGCCAACTCCACTTTCAGTCACCAAGAGCATTCTAGATCTGTCCCATTGACTTTCTACATCAATAAATGCATTGAGAACATGGACATGAGATTATTTCCCAGTCCCAGTCCAGATGACATCAGTTTTGTGTTCTGTTTACTGTCAAGCAGTTTTGAAACACTGGCATTTTTTCTGGCAGTGAAGCGTTACAGTTTGGGCTTCCAACTCAGCTTGGAACAGAGTGACAAGGAGATACCATTCACGCGTCCCACCGTTGCATCTGCTCAAGAAGTCAGTCAAGACATTGCCTTTTCCCATCAAGTGAGAAGTCACAAGGATGCTCTTCACTCCCAGAGCTGGACAGTTCCTGCTACAGTCTGAGGAGTCACGTTCCCCTTGGTGGTCGACATAAATAACCATGCTATTGTCTGTCTAAAACACAAAGGCTTTAGACACGCAGAGCTTTCCTCGCTGTAACCTTAGAATTAACTCCCACATCCAATATTTTGGTACAATGCCTCATTTCTAGGCATACTGTGTGAAAAAGCAGACGTTGACATGGTTTATCAGTGCAGTGGGCAGGAAATTCTGCAATACTTTCGGTTTAAAAATAACGTACTGAAAATGAAAACATGGGCAGTATACCACATGGTTCCTAGTGGAAGCTGCCATCAGAGGTTTTAGTAGTAAAATGGAGTTGGATGTTTTGGAATCAGAAATGCTAGTTGAGAAGGACCAGCACTGAAGGGTGATGATCTTACAGAAATATTTTTGCTTAAAGAAAGAGCAACTAGAAATACTTCTATGTTTGAACTTAACTAAAGCAGAAAGGCTCACTTTTGGAGCCACTTTAAACATAGTGCAGAATTAGGAAAACCAGCACTGAGCTCCTGGACAGCTTTTTGCATCTGTATCTGTCATATGCTTTGAATCTCTCAATGCTTCTTTAATAATCCCATGATCTGCAGTCTCAACTTTTCTTCTCTTCTATATATAAGAATTAATATTCTGAAGGCAAATTCAGAAGGCAATTTTCAGCAAGTTCCACATACATGGAACTGCTGAACCACTACAGCTTTTACAAAGCAAACAGGCACTTACCTCCACTCAAACTAACTAAGCACTGCAAACCTCCAAAGAGGCACGCTCCTCCACCTGTCAAAGCAAGGGAGCACCTCTAACTTTTGGGCAAGAAGAGGGGGAGCAGATCAGAGAGAGAGGAAGCACGAAAAAGAGAGAGAGAGAGAGAGAGAGATGAGATAGAAGATGCATTTGTATTAATATTTTCTTCAGCAGCAATGCCAGTTTCCAGTGCTCACCTCCACTCTTCTCGTTTCTACCTTGAGGCACTGCTCACCTCCCTTTCAATGGACTTAAAAAAACTGTTTTTGACACTGTGCTACGAGCAGGATCTTTTAAGTAGGCTGAGGAAGAAACCTCCTTTAAAAAAATCCAGTTTGTCTGAACTCCAGATCATTCTGCTTTGCATGATTACAGAAGACAACCGCAGCTTTTTATCTTCACACTTTATGCAAAAAGAGCAAGAAACCCCAAAATTACAGTTTTCTGGAAAATAACATTCTTTTACTTGAAACAAATAGCAGGTACTTACGGGATTGCAGAATTACAAAAAGCTAAAAGATAGACAAGAAAGAAGGAAAGGAAGTGTTCAGATGAGATATTGAGAAGTTGTATTCATACATATTTACTCAAACATCTATGAAAGAGGAAGGAAAGATGTCATTGTCAAAGTTTTTAGATGCTTTTCCTATTTCAGATATAAGTTGAAAATGCTTCACCGTATAAATCTCACATCACTAAAGATTTTTCCAGGTGATATAAAGAAATAACAAGGACTGACATTTCATGTTACCAAAATAAAATAAAGCATTTTCAGCTTTTTCATACATTATTGAGTGATGAAGAGGAGAGCCAGAAGCTATCTTAACTCACTCTGCAGGCCATTGTTTCTTTGAAGAATATGTTTTAAGAATCCCTTAAGCAGAGTGAAAAAATCTTTCCATCAGTATCCCCCTTTAAGAGTGTCAGATTAATTTAGTTTAAGAACAGGCTAATTTCTTTTCCTAAAAAAATAGTAATAGGAATTCCATAAATCATGCCAAGTTGTACTTGGGGATTTTTCCCATAATTACTGAAATCGGGTTTTCTTTCTCCTCTTCATCCTCCTTCACTTGACCAAAAAAGGTCATTATTTCTTTAGGTAAATAGTCTGCACGGCAATATTGAAAGCAACAATGGAAATGGCATTAAGCAAGGTATGAAAGCAGAAATAACAGAAAGAAACAGGAAGATTTATTTATATCAAGCTAGAAAAATGAAGAATAGCCTATGTTTCCCTCAGTTGAAACAGAATTCCTGTTTTCTTCAGTTATATGATCCGGCACACCAATTTTATTGTCTAAAGTTCTCATCCCATATTGTTTATTAGTCTTACTAAGCAGCAGGCTCAAATAACAAAATACTGAGGAGTATTTAAAAATTCATCTTCTGTCCCTAATTTTTGTATTAACAAAAATACCCTCAGAATATTTTCAGTAAACAAAACCATTTGCCAAATCCATTGCAATGACCAGGACATCCCAACATATTACTGTCAACAGAAATCATGATCACGTCATCTAAAAAATATATAAGTGGAGATAAAGACAGAAAGACTTGATCAAACTTCAATTATACTTCAGAGTTGTCAGAAGAAACATTCAATTTCGGCAGAAGCAAGCTACTTTTTAGTCTGCCTTACTCCCAGCTATTACTTTAGAGACAACTTCCATCTTCTATGAACATAAATAAATCAAACAGGGACTGTAAGCCACTACAAACTTCAGAGAACCAACTTCATCTATTTTAATGGGTTAAGTTGAATCCAGGAAGCGGCAAAATAACATTTATTATAAATTGGAAGCATATACCTAGGAACAAAGCAAAATTAATTGACTGTAGGCTATATTTATTTTATATAGCCATATCCCATCCATGTATTAGCTGAATATTGTAACAAAATATTTTTTGTTACTATTACTTGAAGCAAATCTGGAAATTTATGTTGATTTTGCATACGAAGCTAGCAATCCTGTCCAGAATTTAGGTCCAAGCCATTCCTAATGGCTTGGGGTTTTATCATAATCCAGAAGCTTTCAACAAGAAAGCTTGTTGGCAGAAGAAACATTTTCTGTTTGACAATAATTTTGTATGGAAACACTTTCACCCATTGTGGAATATTCCTTGGAGTATGGATGATTATTCTAGGATGTGCTAACTGCTGAGAAATGGTCCCTGTTCTTTATTATAAACCACAGCTCTACCAATCAATGACCAGGTCCTCCTTCAGCCGTAAAACGTTTGTCAGAATTGCAGAGAATGTCAACAGCGCCAAAGCTACATCCCATGGCCACAGCAACCCTGCGGCTCTAACAAGCTAACCCGAAACTCTTCACCGAACAGATGCAGCAATCAGAGAACTCCAGAGAGACAAGCAAAATGCATCAGGAGCCAAACCGTGACTCGAGAAATTGGGCCCTGCTGAGCTCCCGCCAGTTTAAAGCAGGAATGTAAACACGGAGTCTTAGGCAGCCTAGAAAACTTCCTTGGCATGATTAGAATCGGTATCACGCGGCTCACATCGGGTCTACGGTTGCATGTTTACGTTGTAGYTGAATTAACAGGTTGGTGTAAAACCGTTCTACTACTGTAAAAAGTTAAATCCCTGTATCTCACATCCCTCTTCCTGTTCCCAATTTCCTGGCCGCCTCCGGCACAAGCCAAACCACGCCGTGACTTCGCTGSCCTCAGGCAAACGCCAGCCCCCGACAGCGAAGGCGAGCGCGCCGCGTGCTGGCGTGGAGGCGTGAAGAGCCGGGAAGGAGGAGGAGCGGCGGCAGGCCCTCAGCCCGCGTGCCCCGCCCACGCCCCCAACGCCCCCGTCCTCCTCGAAGGGTGCTGCTCCCCCAGAGCCAACGCCCCAACACCCGCGACGCCTCGCCCCTTCCCCGCCCCGGGAGGGGGGCGGGGGGCGGAGGGCGGAGCCGGGCCCCTCCCGCGCCGCCATTTCGCACCCCGCTGGGCCCCAGGGCGCACGGCGGGGCCCCGGAGGGAGGGCAGCGGGACCGTACCTGGCGGGTCTCTCCCTGCTCGGCCGTGCCGGGCGCTCCCGCGCTGTCCGGGAGAACAGCGGTACCGCGATGGCGGCGGCCCGTCTGCGGAGGCGCTGCTCGCCTACCTCAGCCCGACGCCGGGAGGGGGCGAGCGCCGGCCCGCGCCGCGCCGCGCCGCCCGGGGCCCGGTACTCACAACTGCGTGGCGCTGCCCGGCCGCTCCTCTCGGTTCCGCGGGGCCCCCAGCGGGCGGCTGGACATGGCGCGGCGGCGGGAGGGGCCGGGCTGCCCCCGCCGCGGGGGGCGCGAGGGCGGCACCGCCGGCGGACAACGGCCGCGGCGGGCGAGCTGGATAGGGTGGGGCGGGGGCGGTGCGTCACTTCCGCCCGCCCCGCCTCCCCGCCCAGCTCCTCCGACGCGCTGCCACGCCTCCCGCAGAGCTCCCCCACCAATCGGCGGCCACTTCCGCCCCGGATACTTCCGGGAGAGGGAGGAAGTGGAGCGCGGCGCCGCCGGGCGGCCGCAAGTGGCGCAGCGAGTGGCGGCGGCGCTTCCGGCGGCCGCCGGAAGTATTGGAGGCGGTGAGGGACTGCTTCCTGCTTGGCTGGTTTTGGGGCTGGAAATGGCCGGTTTTGAGGCTGGAAATGGCCGGTTTTGAGGCTGGATATGGCCGGTTTCGAGGCTGGATATGGCCGGTTTCGAGGCTGGAAATGGCCGGTTTTGTCGCCAGCGATGGCCCCGATGGGGGGAGGGGAAGTCCTGGGCCTGGCCTCCCCCCGCCATCACCCTGTTGGGCCCTGGGGATGGATGGGGCTGAGCCGCCAGGGCARGCCAGGGGCAGCCCCAGCGCTGGGGCCTCCCCCAGGCATGAGG
>JASVER010000166.1:1398642-1418266 GCA_030449065.1 Oceanodroma leucorhoa
CAGAGACCCCGTCCACCACACCCATCCTCACACGTTTGGCCAAGGCGCTCCTCAGCCCCGGCTGCCAGCAATGGATGTCGCCTCATGGGACCCGTCCTCAACCCATGTCGCCTTCCTTGGAGCCCTGCAGTGCACGTGTGCACTGTCCAGATTGCTGTTGCCCCCAGTGTCACTCTTCTGACCAAAACCAGTGAGTGAGACCATTGCCATTTTCTGCTGTCAAGTCACACAATCACAGACTCACAGAACAGCTGAGGTTGGAAGGGACCTCTGGAGGTCATCTGGTCCAACCCCCCCTGCTCAATAGAGCCACCTAGAGCCAGTTTCCCAGGACTGTGTTCAGACTTTTTTGAATATCTCTAAGAACAGAGACTCCACAACTTCTCTGGGCAACCTGTGCCAGCGCTCCGTCACCCTCACAGTAAAAAAGTGTTTCCTGATCTTCAGAGGGAACCTCCTGTGTTTCAGTCTGTGCCCGTTGCCTCTTGTCCTAGAACTGGGCACCACTGACGAGAGCCTGGCACTGTCCTCTTCGCACCCTCCCTCCAGGYATTTACATACATTAATAAGATTCCCCTGAGCTTTCTCTTCTCCAGGCTAAACAGTCCCAGCTCTCTCAGTCTTTCCTCATATGAGAGATGCTCCAGTCCCTTCACCATCTTCGTGACTCTTCATTTGACTCTTTCCAGTGTGTCTCTCTTGTACTGGGGAGCCCAGAACTGGACCCAGCACTCCAGGTGTGGCCTCAGCAGTGCTGAGCTGACTGGAGGGTCACCTCCTTCGACCTGCTGGCCATACTTTACCTAATGCAGCCCAGGATACCACTCGCCTTCTGGGCAGCAAGGGCACATTGCTGGCTCATGTTCAACCTGGTGCCGACTAGGACCCTCAGGTCTTTTTTTGCCAGGCTGCTGTCCAGCTGGGTGGTCCCCAGCATATACTGGTGCAGGGGGGGTTTCTTCCCCAGGTACAGGAGTTTGCACTTCTCCTTGTTGAACTTCATGAGGTCCCTCTCAGCCTATTTCTCCAGCCTATCGAGGTCCCTCTGGATGGCAGCATGACTGGTGTATCGGCCACCCCTCCCAGTTTTCTGTCATCTGAAAACTTGCTGAGGTACACTCTGCCCCATCATCCAGATCATTAATGAAGATGCCGAACAGGGCTGAACGTAAGCTTTGTGCCTCAGCTGTAGGCACAAATGCTGTTACTGTCTCACCATCCAGTTGGATGGTGCTGTTGGATCCACCTCAAAAGCTTTTTGGGTAAACTAGTGTTTTATACCTTCCAGCTTGGAGGTTTGGTCTATACCATTTCCATAAGTTAACAGATTCTGATGCAACTGCCAGACAAAAGATGATGGCTGCAGGAGACAGCCAGCTGCAGGTGATCGTGGCTGCATAATGGCCCTTTAGCTCTTTCTGGCCACCTGTCCTGCCTATGCGGTGCTCTCGCTTTGACCTARTGGCGCTGCTGCCAGCACACGTCAGGCCTTAGCATGAGCCGTGTTAGCCAAAATCTGAGCAGGAGTTGAGTGAACAGTCGCATGAAGGCAGAATGGAGCTGCCCAGGCTCCAATGTAGTTTCCCTCCAATTCCTTTGGCACAGGAAGATCATCAAAATAACTGCCCCCAGGACAGCACCCAGATTGGCTTTCTCACGTGGCTCATCTTGCCACTTCAGGCGCAATAGTGGCAGCAAAGCTTCCAAGCAGTACCGACTCCTGTGGCACTTACGCATCCTGCCCTGGGTGGCACTGTGCACAGGACACTGTGGCTCTAATGGCCCAGCTTCCCTCAGCCTTCTCACATGCTCCATCTGTCATCTCCACCCAACTGACTGCCCRTGCTTTTTCCTTGCTGGGAATCCCCTTTGCTGTGTATGGGTCACTTATTCCCAGTTACTGTTCTGGAAGCAACTCTGCTTGTTCTTCAGTGCTTACATCTCCTTGCTGCTAGCTCTGATATTCTCTAATTGCCTTGAACTTAACTCCTACTGAATTTACTTCTTCCAAGCCATCTCATTAACAGACATCCTCAGTTACTGACCGCTTATATYGGCTCTGCCTCCGCCATTGAATAAGCTCCACCCGTCCCTCCCTCCAGAAGTGCTTTGAGGGGAGACTAGACAAACACTTGGACAAGACCTCTATTAGGCATCCCTGAGCAAACAAACTACAACATTCTCAGGGAATCCTTGACCTGCAAATTGTTAAAATCTAGGAGAGCATTACAAAGGAGGAATTACACACATTCATGGCAAATGTGACTTTCCAGTTTTTGTTGGATCTCAGTGGCCCCCTCTTCTCTCTTTCCCCATGAAATCATCCCATCACACCCAGAGTCTTCCCTTCTCCCCCCAGTTCATCCATTTTTACCACTCCCCCCRAAGTCCACAAGACATGTCACCTTTCTCTACCTATACTTTCTCTGCATCCCCTTCACCTGACTTCTTCAGCTCGCTACAGCTCTGACCTCTACTTACTCCAGTTTTCTAGCCTCCTTCTGCTAGTCAGTCTTCACTCTTCCACTGACATCTGTCCCCTACACTCACAACCATCCTAGATGTTGTCTGCCTTTTCACTCCTGCTTCATTTTCTCCAACATGAGACACTGGCTTATCTAATTAGCTCATCCAAATAAACTTCCACACTGGATTAGCTCTCAGTCCTTCATCCACCCACCAGTCCCTTCATGCCTTTCCACCTCACCTTACCGACGGCACTTACATTTCTCTCTCTCATCCTTTTTTCTCTATCATCTATCTCCCCTTCAGTTTCCTAGAGGTATCCTGCCACACAAATTACTTTATATGACCTTATAAATCAGTYCATACAGACTCCAAGATTTGCAGTGTCTGTATTTCATGGAATGGAAAACTTCCAAAATAATCTGTTAAAATTTTGCTTTTACCAACCGTAAATTGTCAAAAAGTGACATAAAACTTTGAGCACATGTTGGACTCTTCTCCATTTTATGGAGGAACAGCTTGCTAAAGCTATTTTATTCCATCTGTGTTGACAGGCTTATTCTCTCTCTTTGATGGGGACTGAGCTTGTATGGCTAGTATGAAAAAAACCAGGAGTGTCCCTGTACTTGGCACTGGTGAGGCCGCACCTCGAATACTGTGTTCAGTTTTGGGCCYCTCACTATAAGAAGGACATTGAGGTGCTGGAGCGTGTCCAGAGAAGGGCGACGAAGCTGGTGAAGGGTCTGGAGMACAGGTCTKATGRGGAGCGGCTGAGGGAGCTGGGGTTGTTTAGCCTGGAGACGAGGAGATGGAGGGGGGACCTTATTGCTCTCTACAACTACCCGAAAGGAGGCTGTAGAGAGGCGGGTGTCGGTCTCTTCTCCCAAGTAACAGCGATAGGACAAGAGAAAATGGCCTCAAGTTGYGCCAGGGGAGGTTTAGATTGGATATTAGGAAAAATTTCTTCACTGAAAGGGTAGTCAGGCATTGGAACAGGCTGCCCAGGRAAGTGGTGGAGTCACCATCACTGGAGACGTTCAAAAAACGTGTGGATGTGGCACTTCGGGACATGGTTTAGTGGGCATGGATGCTGGGYTGACGGTTGGACTCGATGATCTTAAAGGTCTTTTCCAACCTTAATGATTCTATGATTCTATGATCCCTCTCCAGATACCTGCAGTGTRGATGTCCATATCTGCTAATTGTCCTGTATAGCCAGTCTAGAAAAATGGACTGTTTTCAAGTTTGCTGATCTATTTTAGATGCCCATTTTAAGATTAACTCAGTCAGAGTTAATGTTAATGGTCATTAGAGTTAGTTAGTTAGCAGAAGCCTTGGGTGAGACAGAGGCTGACCTCTAATTTAGGACCTCAGGGCTAGGCTTTTGCATTTAGTCAGATTTTAAGAAAAGATTTTAAGAAAACCCTCGGGTACGGACTAAAGCTCTCAATGGCATGAAATAAAACCRGCTTCATGGCAACCCAAATCCCATCTTCCCAGTGCTTCAGCTGCTTCACTGGCTCCCAGACAAGAAGTTAATAATCACTAGTGTTGCCAAACATGGTACTTGATATCATACTGTCAGTGAAGATTTTAAAAAACTACTTGAGAGATTCTTGCTACTGATTTTGAAGTTCTTCTCTGGGGCTCCAAAGAACAGACTGAAAGACCCTTTTGTATTCTCTCCGCTCTCTTTTGCTCCATGACCATAATCCCCCATTAATTCCCTCCACCCCAAGAAATAGAATGAGTCAAAACTGTCCGGATTTGTGAATCAGAAGGCAAAATTTCCCCTGGCGCTACTGTATGTGTCCAGATTGTGGTAGCAGAAGGGCTGCAGGGGTGGAGGACCTCATACGGGAGCAGGTGGATGTTCCCTGAAGAAACAACTGCCCATGGAGGACCCATGCTGGAGCAGGAGAGAAGTGTGAGGAGGAAGGAGCGGCAGAGAGGAGTTGTTATGGACTGACCACAACCCCCCATTCTTCATGACCCCTGCGCTGCCCAGGGCAGAGGGTAGGTAGATGATGAAGAAATTGTTGGGGATGAAGAAGTGAAGCTGAGCGTGGGAAAAAAGGGTGGGTGAGTGGAAGGTGGTGGTTTAATTCTTGTCTTTGTTTCTTACCATCCAAATCTATTTTAATTTGCAATAAACGAAATTAATTTTTCCAAATTTAAGTGTTTTGCCCATGACGCTAATTGGTAAGTGATCTCCCTGTCTTTACCTCAATAAATGAGCTTTTCCATCTTCTTTTCTCAACCTGTATTGTTGAGGAGGGGGAGCGAGAGAGCAGCTCAGCAGGCTTCTGGCAGCCAGCCATGGTCAACCCACCACAGTCACATTTGTRAGGGCCCATCTGGAGCACTACATCCAATTTTGCGCAGATTCACCATCCTACCTTACAAAAAAGATATCAGCAAACTGGCAAGAGTCCAGTGGAGAGCCACAAAGATTGTCCAGGGCTGGAGCACTTGATATACGAGGGGAGACTGAGAAACCTGGGTTTGCTTAGCCTCAAGGAGAGAAGGTAAGAGAGACCGAAGGGCTGTCTTCAGCCACCCAACTGAGGGTCAGTAGAGAAGACAGAGCCGACTCTTCTTGGAGGTGTGCAGTGAAAGGGCAGGAGGCACAAGGTGTAGCAAAGGAAATGCTGGCTGGATAGAAGAAAAATATTTCACTACATAGGTGGCTAAGCACCGGTGTGGGGCCCGGAGTGGCTGTGGGAACTCTTTCCTAGGGAATATTCCAGACTTAACTCACTAAAGCTGTGAACATCCTGGCCTACCTTTGACGTTGGCTCTGCTTTGAGGAAGGGCTGGATGTTCAACGTAAGCTATTCTATTATTTTGTTAGAATGACCATGAGCAGCATCACTTTCAGCTCAGAATGGAAAGTTCCCTTCTCTGACTTACTGACGCACAAAGCAATACAAGCAACCTGCCAAGGGGTTGGAAAATGAAAGAAGTAACCTCTGTGGTAATATATTGTCCTGGTTCCAGCTGGGACAGAGTTAACTCCCTTCCCTGTAGCTGGAGGGGTGCTGGGTTTTGGGTTTGGCAATGAAAGGAATGTTGATGGCCCATTGATGCTTTGGTTGTTGCTGGGTGCACCGACAGCCTCCCCTGCCCTTCGAGGTGCAGGGGGACCTGGGGGGGAGCATAGCCGGGGTGGTTGACCCAGCTGGCCAATGGGGTATTCTACACCATGTGACATCATGCCCAGCTTAAAAACCAGGGGCGGTTCCTTCGGGGGAACCGCACGGTTTGGGCGGTTCGGGCGGTTGGTCCGGAACACGTGGGGGTGAGCAGTTGCATTGTGTATCACCTGTTTTGTATATTCTGTTATTGTTGTTATCGTTGTTATTATCACTGTTCTCCTTTGTTTTATTTCCATTATTAAACTGTTTTTATCTCAACCCGCGGGTTTTCCTCCGTGTGCCCTCCCGATCCTCTCCCCCATCCTACCGGAGTGGGGGGGTGAGCGAGCGGCTGCGTGGTGTTTAGTTGCTGGCTGGGGCTAAACCACGACATATTTTTTTTTAAATTATGAATAAACACTCCTCTCTTCCCTCCTCTTGTCTGGGATAGCTCAAGGCACATTGCCACAGAGGTTTAGACCATCCGCTGCTCTGTATGGTTCCTGATAGACCTGAGAAATGATCATCTTTAAAAATTATTATTTCTTTAACGTAAGACTGACTTTGGAACCTGCCATGGTTGTATACATGAAACCAATGGTRTGCTTACATGGAGAGACGTGGCATGGAGACACTTGAGGCCAGAGACTTTCTGGAATAGCTCTGGCARGTGAAGCCAGGCGGAAGTGCCATGACCGGTCACAGTCTATCCATATCACCTCTCTGAGAAGGGCCTGCACTGATCTAACCCCTGAACTGCTTTAGGAGGTTGTCTGGAGAAAGACCTCATTGTTTCAGCGCGAAGGGAACCTGTATCATCCTTTGTGTATACAGGATTCRCTTATACCACGGCTGGTGCTTGTGAATCTTTCAATTTGTCTATGAGACCTATAATCTTTACTGAGTTCATTTTCTTTAAAGCTCCAGAAGCCATATCATTACAGCTGATTTTTCACTTCAAAAGTTAATTTTGAGCCCTCCTGTTTTCTGAGGATGACCTGAGAATATAAACTATGATTGTTAAAATTGTATAAGGTATTGTTATAATTGAAATAAAAGCAAGAAGTAATTTTTATGCTATTGGGGGATTTGCTTTTTAAAATATTGATGATGCAGTTCATTCACTGCTCAGAGACAGGAATATAACTATCACTTCAGGAGATCAAAGAGATGATCTGGACAGAATAAATCTTCTAGTTCCAAATTCATCAGCAGTGCTATTCATTGGAGGTTGGAAGCCAGGAAAAGAACAACTGAGTGTGATATGACATGTCCATGTCTTGGACACAGAGCTTTCCAGGGGCTAGCTTGTAAAATTTGGAAAGAAACAAGAATCAGTGCACAATTCTATATTAATTTATAATTAATACAGGTACTGTCATGGGAATTCCCCTAACCCATAAAGTTGATTTTCTACCCTAATGAAAATAACCCAAATAGATCCCAAACTTTCATCATCTATTCAGGCTGAAGTGGAAATTCTCCCACATCTGAATATATTTAATGGGATGGGCATATTCTAATCCAAAGGGGCAAAGCTCATGGCTCTTCCTGTCTTTCCGTGCCATACAAATAGCAGGACTTCACCTGAAGCTACTTGCAGTGATTCCTACATGCCTGTATGTCCCCAAACAAGAGTGGCGAATGTCTAATCACCAATGGGTTCACCAGCAGTCACCACTCTACCCAGTCAAAAGCTTTTTCTCYTCCTTTCCCTCCCTTCCCACCTGAATATCTTAATGAACGAGGTTTGGTGTCTGACGGAATGGGAAATACTGCTTCTGACATGGTCTGGACGTTATCTGTTCCAGGGCAGCCAGGTAAAAGCTCTGAGGATAATTTTTTACTATTTCACAGAAGACTGGTGATGTTCTGGCCAGTACATTGAAATTGCACGTTTAGATTGAAGCTGGCCTCAAATCTAGAATATCTCAGACACACATCTTTAGGACTAACTCAATTTTTTATTTCTTAAAAGCAAAGGAAGCTAGTCTCTGAGGAGTGATTAAAAATCTACCAATCAATCCAGTGGCCTTGGTTCCCTGCAGGTACTTTGTTCRATTAGATGGGAGCTGATCTGAGCCACTTGTTTTCTCTGTGGTACAATCCTTGCCACAGCAGGATCACCRTTTCCAAGCAATACTTACTGTATAGTTTTTATTGCAAGAGGATGCCAGCTGGGCTTCTGGGAAATTCAGGTTCCTTCAGATTTGGGTAATTCTTGTTAAGCCTTTCAAGCTCTTTGAATTGGCAAAGTACTCCAGCCTCTGTTAACACTAAGGTAGATCTTTGCCTTTTTCATTTAAAAGAAGCTAGASTAAAAATTTCTCTAAGTTTTTTTCATAGTCATAACTTTTTCCTTTTGTTAAATTCAAACACGTTGAGTGAGGTATAACTCAGCTTCCTCTAAATTGCAAAACAGACCCATAGACTTTAGACCAACATCAATTTTGATGCAGTCTTTGGGAAAAACCAGTTTGACTGACTGTCTCCTTATCCTGCCTGTTTGTATGGCATCATTTGTTTTTGAATTTGAGTTCACCCCGTGTCTAATGAAAGCAGATACTTGTGTGCAGAACTGACAACACGTTTATTTATCAGATGCTAGTCCATTCTTCTCTTCAAGAGGATTACTTGGCTTGTTGGTCTGACACTTCAGTTAGAAAAGAGGTGAGACAGATGCATCCTCTGCCAGCCAATAYGGATATTGTCAACACTTGCTCTTGTCAAACTTGATGCCACTGAGATAYCACAAGATGGCAAATTTAGCTAACATAACTGATGCCCTAATACATCTGGAGTCTTGTAACACTTGTGACAGCCCTAAATGATGCTGAATTAAAGAGTTTACCATGTGCTCCCTATTCAATCCATGCTACATGAATTATAAACTGTTTTATATATGTATATAAACTATTCTCAATGCAATTTTTAGTAGTGAGTCATCAGAGGTGTGCATGTCCTACGAAGGCTGGGTTCCACCTCTATGGTGATGCATACAAAATTAGTATTTTCAACCATGTAAAGCAAATTTGCAAGTATAAAGCCATAAGGCTGTCTAAATTCACTGACAATTATACAGCTTGAAAAAGTAAAGTTGGTGTTAGACATGGTAAAACCTTATTTTAATTAAAATAGGGCTTCATGAGGGCTCGCAAGAATTTTGCATTCCACTCTTCTGATTTCTAGACATGAAACAAATTAATGCTTGATATTCTATTAGAGGTCCACCAAATMTTAGCTAATATTGCTTATTTTGTTTAAAAGGGGTTTTTTTGTACAATTACAACCAAACCACAAAGAATTAAAATTCAAAACTCATCCAAAGTTTGAAACACCAATGGGCTGYTTGAGGATCCATTACCATCATGTTTATAAATAGTGGTGGTTTTGTTGTTTTAAAAGAGGTGAACGGCTCATTAAAAACTCAGTTAATTGAAAGAGTAATATTTTCTAATGAGACCAAGTACAGAAAGTTTGATGATTAAAGAAAAATAGTTGAGTAAGAAAGAAGAGAGGTGTAAGTTACAATTTGGCAGGACAATTCAGAGCACGAGGGGAGTACATCTTGCACAAAAGCCGTGTTTTCTGTCTGAGAGTACACACTCCACTGCCTCCCACCAGTGTTTACCAGACATAGGAGGGTAATTATTGTTCCTGCTAATTAACCCAATAAAATATTCAAGAAGTAAACTACTTAGAATTCTAAATCTCATTTATAAAAGTGATATATCACTTATCAGTGTAATATAACGGAAGACATTAGGATACGGATTTCCATGTTCTTGGAGACTACATCTGGGAAAGGATTTAGATTTAATTCAGACACCACAATTTTTAGATATAAAAACTCAGAAGTTTAATACTCAGAACTTCTCCCATCAGCAGAAGCTGGAGAAATCATCACTTAGTTCTCCAGGGAAACCCAACCAGTCCAGAAAGCAGCTATTTCTCCCCTAAACATCCATCCAAAACACGATARTGTTGTCTGGGGAACAGGCAGGTTGTTCTTCACACTCCCCAGGCTGTGAAGGTTCAAACGAACAGCACACAGAGGAACTCAGTCCTTAACTTGCAGCCAGGCTTAGCTGAAGCTGTGACCGAGGCATGCTGTGAAACTAAAGTGCATTGGGCTTGTAGTGAATAAGTCTTTTCCAAAGAGCATCRTCCATAGGAAGCATGGACAGGTGACTCCAAGTTCAGGGTCAGTTCCAGGCTTCCATCAAACRTCTCCCTGATGGTTCTTTGCTGCATAGTCCTCAGCCAGCAAGGCTTGTTTGCACTTATTGCTTTGCTGAAGTGAAGATGTTGGAGTATAAATGCTTCAGGACTGAAAATGCAGRACTAATAGGGTCAGTCACAGCAGCAATTCCCAGGCAGGATTTGCTCTAGCAGATGCCATGCCTTGGAGATGACCTTATTGAAGTGAGGCATGGAACTGCCCTCCGCTGTCACTCCTGGCAAAGACCCACCCRTCACCATCCAGGGACGAGTCCTCCAGGATAAGGTTATAGAGTAGCTCCTGTTTCCAGCTAGTGATTTCAGCCCTTCAAGCCAACCAATGAAGTTGGTTGAACTGGTGAACACAATTAGCAGTGAAGGTTTCTTCAACAGCGAGGAAGGAAGCTGTGTCATCAACTCCACTGTTGTCAAAATGCTAAAGCAGCTCTGAAAACTCTGCATCTGATTGGGAAAGGTCTCCTCTGAAGCAGAAGTCACCGCAGGCAGATGACCTAATTTGGCCACCTACCTATGGTGTGATTCACCACAGATTAGCCTGTTTCCGTCAACTGTGGCACAAACCAAAGGAAATGAGATCAGAAAAGACACCTAAAGCCCTAACTCACAGAGCCCAAAATGTAAACTTAAAAAAATAAGCCTCATAAAGAAGGAAGAATGAGGAAAAATATCATCTGGACATTCCAAGCAGCTTTCTGTGTGTTGGAGAGGAGTGAGGGAGCCAAGGGAGAGGCAGGAGTGGCAAAAAAAATTCAAGCAAGATCAATCATCATCAAGCACCTCTCCCTGCTATAGTAAATGCACTTAAGATGACCCAAATTCAGATACTACCACTGCCAAGCTGGAGTGGCTATGCCTCACGCCAGGCATGCACAGCGAAGACTCCATCGCTCATCTCCATGCCCCAGAACTCAGGGATCTGCTTCGACAGAAAGCCAGGTGTATTTTGTTGGCTCAAAATCTGACCAATTCCACATGCAAATACCGTTGCCTCCAAGGTCAGGTTCCCCACAGCAGAGAAAAAGATGGAGAGAGAAATACTTTCAGTTGTTCATTTTTACTGAGCAAGTCTTTTTGCCATGAGGTCACAAACTAGACTTCAGTCCTTTGCTTCGCAGGAACTTCTCCATTGCTACTCTGTCAGCCAGAAGCAGGTGTCTTGGAGCTCAATTGCCCTTGCAGTTTCCTGCTCAAACAGTGCTCCTACTCCTATTTCAACTCCTTTGCAGACACAAACCCTATTCCTTCCAACCAAAGACCAGACCTTGCAGCTGCTTTGCAACAAAAKGAGTCCCGAAGAGGCCTTGATCCTCCTGGCTCCTTTGATGGCTGACCAGGGCCACCTGCCTGGTTGGAAGTCTCTCCTCCTAGGGTGGATGCCACTCTGGCTGCATGCACATTCATGACCATTGAGCATCCAAAGTCATCTCCTACACCACAATGTTAGAGGTGATGTTGAACAGCAAAAGACATTCGATGGCTGCTAATGGTCCTGTCTTCTGCTGTACTACGCGGTTCCCAGAACTCACAATGAAGCTCAGGCGACACAAAGCACTCCAAGGTAGAGATGTTTTAGGTAACCGAAGACCAGCCCATTTAGGGCTTGAAGGCAATGACTATGCCTTAAAACATGAGGCAAGAACCAGCTCTGCATTCCTGTGGCCACCTGCACTGGGCKGCAACACTGCGGAGACGGCTGCAATAAATCCCTTTAAGCACAGGAAGGAACCCCATTAAAAAGATGATGGATGCCAGGAGGCTTCAGAGCAGCAGTCATCTTCCCCGAAGTAACAAGCACTGCGTTGGCCTTCTTCCCCTCATCAAGGGTTCGGTAACTGCCTTTCATTCTGGTCATCCTTGCAAATCATTAGGTTTGCTGAAGAGCTAAAATGTCAAGTAACATCAGCACCTCCAGGAGCTCGGTGCAGGCTTGGCGCAGCGGGAGGGTACAACCGGCCTCAGATCCGCCTGACAGTCCTTGCAGCTTTTGTATTTACTGTAGAAGCAGAAGGCAGCGCTGCCCTGCTGCCAGCGTGCGCTTCCCTGAGAGGTCCTGCAGGTCACCAGCAGCATTGGAAGATGCTCCTAGGAGCAGTGTTTGGCCTCCTCCTGATGCACATGGGTCCYGTGCTGCTTCTGTGCTAGGTCCACAGATGCTTTCAAGGTGAAGGAGTTTGGATGCACTGGATTGCTGCTGGAGTTGTCTGGCAGCCAGGTTTCCARAGAGGACAGATGGATGGCAATTGTGATAACAGATTGCACTAGAGACCTTACATTTTTCATGTCAGAAATAATTTTTATTTCTTTTAAAACCAAAAAYAGGACCTACAGTGATTAAAAACCCACTCCAATCCCCCCACCCCCACCAAAACCCCATAATTGACTAATCCAGCCTTGTGAAGCTTCACAATGAGACATTTCAATGAAAGGGTAAATTTTCACATGTGGTACATGATAGAAATAATATCTACCCTACAACTGTAGAGGAATTAGCCAAGAAGGAGAGTTATAGTGAAGAAAGTTGTACATCAGCTCTAATCCAGTGAGGCATTTTGCAACGTTGCCCTTAAAATGCATAAGAAGTCCCATTTAAGTCATAAGAACTACACACAACCTTACAACGGGCTGCATTCTGCTGYATCTCCCCAAGCTGGGGACTGCAAGCACAAACTGTGAACTTAAAAACCTTATCTGAAAATSCCTAAACCTCTGTCTCTACCAGACAGGCAAATCAAGCTTTTAACACTAATGTGTGATCACATTAATGTGCGTATATTCTTCAACTGACATTTATCTGGCATCTTGGAAAGACTAGTATTTATCACTAAAACTATTTATACAGATGCATGAACATCAGGTGGATTTGAACAATACTATAGCATCATGTCTTGACAAAACCAGTCACTTCTTGAATTTACCTAACAGCTGCAACAAACGGCTTGTAAGCCACTCACAGACAGACAATTTCCTTCAAAATAACTGCACTAACAAACACGCTCAAGATACAACACTTTCCTTGGAGGTCAGTTCACAAACAAGTGGCACTATCTGCAGGGCAAAGTAGTGAGTACAGCTTGTCCAGTTCAGCTGGCCTCTGGCTCTCCCCTTTTGCCATTTTTTGGTTCCCAAGGGGTAATCCCTGACGGGATTTCAGTTTGTTCTGTCATCCTGGCCACTTTTTCTTTTGATAYGTTTTCTTCAGAGTGGTCACGCTTTACCTTCATTTCCATTGGGTCATCTGTATCATCTACGGCAAGAAGGAAAGAAGAATTAAAGTTTGCAAGYCCTTCTCTGACTTCAGTGCAACAGCCCACAATGACAGTAGCAGGTGAAGTTACAAAGCACGTCAGAAAATGCTTCTATTTACAGGCAACAAGTGCAACGCTGGGAGTAGGGGACTGCGGTTCTTAGATTTTGGCTTTCCATATCTCCCAAGAGCAATCACAACATTTACTCCRCTATACCAAAGGGTTTGTGGAAGAGCTGTCAGCGTACATTGGTTATATCTGGAACATACCAATGTGCAACCTTCTGGATACATTAGTATGCACAGGATTGGGAACAATTAATTCCTTCTGACCAATACTTAAGACTCCCCATGGCTGCTGCATATTGGGTTTCTGTAATATATTTATGGAGGCTGCTATGGCATACTGTTAAATACAAAAGCGTTGCTTCACTTTCCTTCCTGCAGAGGATTCCTCTGAGGCTACAAGCTCACCACAAGCGCTAGAATTTCAATTTTAAGAGCACGGATGCCATGTAAGTGGAACATCTCTGTGATTGGAAATACTTAATTAATTCAGGCTAGCCCAAAGTTTGAGTGTTCCAGCCTTACCTGATAATTATTGGTTTGTTATGCATGTGCTTAACCTATTTAGAAAACAAGGTCAAAAGGTAAATTTCCTAGAGCAACTCAGCTCTCAAGGGCGTTTTGCTAATTAGTGGTCAGCGGGAATCTCAAATAATTCCTGCTACAGGGCAGGGTAGATCATGGTAAAAAGGACAAACAACGATGCTCTCGTTCGCAAGAGGCGTGGGCAGAGCTGCAGAGATTTCTGCACCCTGGAGATATACCTCTGGTTTAACCCCAGTTGGCAACTAAGCACCACACAGCCACTGGCTCACCCCGCCCTGGTGGGATGGGGGAGAGAATSGGAAGAGCAAAAGTAAGAAAATCTGTGAGTTAAGAACAGTTTAATACTTGAAATAAAATAAAATAAAATAATAATAATAAAAAATAATTGCAATGAAAAGTAAAACAACGAGAGAGAGAGAGAGAGGGAAACAAAACCCAGGGGAAAAGAAAAAACAAACAAGTGATGCAACTGCTCACCACCCGCCGACCAATGCCCAGCCAGTCCCCAAGCAACGATCGCTGCCCCCTGGCCAATTCCCCCATTTATATGCTGAGCATGACRTCATATGGTGTGGGATATCCCTTTGGCCAGTTGGGGTCAGCTGTCCTGGCTGTGCTCCCGCCCAGCTCCTTGTGCACCTGGCAGAGCCTGGGAAGCTGAAAAGTCCTTGACTAGTGTAAACACTACTTAGCAACAACTATAACGTCGGTGTGTTATCAACATTCTTCTCATACTAAATCCAAACCACAGCACTATACCAGCTACTGGGAAGAAAATTAATTCTATCCCAGCCGAAACCAGGACAACCTCGCCGCCCTGGGGGCTGGGGAGTCTGTTTGTGCAGACCTATGGAAGGTAGAGAAGGTCTGCTTTTGGGAAGGCATTCCTCCAGCAGGCACAAGCAAGCTCCCATCCTGCAMGAGCAGCCAGAAGGGAAGGGACACTGATCTACCTCTGGTTTCCCATTTTAACTGTAACTAGAAAAGCARCATGTGGTGTTGGTAACCAAGAGGAAAGGCATCCTGGAAATCAACACAAAACCAACCCCCAAAGCTGGTGACAGCCTCTGCGCTGCAGTACACTGAACATCCAGCGCTGCAGCACCTCGTACCTCTCGTGAGCTGGGCTGTTCTGTACTGTTCCTCTCTGACCCGTTTCATCAGCTGCAGGTTGTGATCGCTGGCTTCCTTGTGGTTCACCATTGGGAAGGGGTAATCTTGACCTGGCGCAACATGGAGACAGCAGCTTTTACAGAACTAATCAAGGTCGTTTCACTGGATTTGCACCAGGGCAAATGCTTGCTGCTTTTCTTAAAATAAATGGCATCTAAGACAGACCGCCTGACCCACTCTTCAGAAGTGCCATCAAAGAGTAAGAGCTCCCATTTAGACATAAGCTTATAAGAGACTTCAAAGATGCATTAGAGCAAGCGTAAAAGCTATTTAAAGACAGACAAGCATCCGAGACACATAAATGCAAAGGCAACAACTTAGAGTGATCCAATATCTTTAAGACATGAAGTTGAGGCAAAAATATGTACTCTGAAATTAGAGTCCAGTAAAAAACTTTAAAGGAGAATTGACAGAAGGTAGACTGCTGGATTAATCCATTTTCAGAAGATAAATGCATGACTTGTGTTGGAAGTGTGACGCTTCCATCTCATCCGTGTAATTATTTTGGACAGTTAGCAGCAGCAAAATCCTTAGCAAGGTATCCAAATGAATTACCTATGATACACCCCGCTTGCTTCTGCTCCTCTTCAGATGCTGTCCAGGGCTCATAGATGTACTTGGAGGGAAAGTTCTTTAGTACAGGCAAGTATTTCCTACAAAACAGGAATAATATGGGTTTTTATAATCCTGCAGACAAATACTCATACATTTAAGAGAAGCGTAAACCAACCTATACCCTATTAATTCTTGGTGATCATATTGATGCTACAGTCCATGGGAAAGTTCTCATTCATCTTGCACAAAAGAACTGTTTTTATTTTCTGAAACCCTCCGTAGGGTGGTACCTTCCAAAAGTTAACTTTACAGCAAAGAATAAATGGGTTGATTTAAACATTACTTCAGTTTTTACTCAATCCAAAGTATTTTGGTTTTTAACATTTTCACTGACATTTTGTCCTAAGCCTGAATAAATTTCAAAAACAAAATAACTAAAAAAAATCTAAAAAAATCTTACAGAACAGAAAAGTCATTTTCTGCCCCACTCTGTCAGGTATATCAGCATGGGCTTCCCCTTGACAAGGCACAAAGCTAGAGAGGACGTGAGGAAGAGGAGATGTGGGGAAATTGAGTTGTTTGCTCAGACATCAACACAGCCCGCTCCTATTGCAGTCAGCTGCAAAATCACCCACTACACTTATGAGAAAGCCCATCAGTACCTTATCTAGAGATAAGGAAACTGAGACTTTGAAGAAAAGAGGACTCAGGGTGGGAAATAACACTTAGGTGCTTGAAATGAATCAGACCGCCTACAAAACCAAGAAACACAGCACAGACTGGAGCAGGGGGGAGCTGTGGGAAGTTTTACTCAAGTCCTTTAGAAAGAGTCAGCCTGGTGATCAAACATGGTGCTGGAGCCGACAGGTGCTCACAAATTACAACGCCCTGCTCAGTCATCACCTGTGCAACCATGGGTATGTCTCTTGGCTTCTCTGTGCCTCAGTTTCCTTATGTGTCAAATAAAATCATTGCTATGACCCCTGTTTCCAAACAGAYCGAGTTCATCAGCTCCTGCTCTAAGAGGAGCCAGGGAAGCACTAACGGAGCAGGCGGTGCCATGCTGTGCATCGCCCTACCGGATGTACTGCCCCTCGGGGTCCGTGCGCTTCCCAAAGCGGACAGGGCAGAAGATCCGTGTGTACTGGTGGAAGAACGCGCTGGCCGACAGCCACATCCAGTTCCCAGCGTTGATGCTGTAGTCAGCATCTAAAAGCAGCTCTTCAAACACCTGCACTTCAGGGATGAGAAAGAGAGAAACACCCCTGAAATGGCTGCCTTTGTGGCAAAAAAAAMAAAATCAAACAGGCTGGGAGATGAAGGGTGAAGCTCGGCACTGTGCTGGTCTGGGCTACCCTTCTCACAGGGCACACGGGGAAGGCTCTCCAGCAGGACAGTTTGCCAGAAGGAAGCTAGAGCAGGACCAAGTGGTAGAGCAACCCAAAGCCCAAAGGTCTGGCTKTGAGGCCTGCTGCAGACTGAGCAGGTCTCCAAAATCCTCATCCTCCAAAATCATCAGGCCTTGGGGATGGGAACAACCTCTCACGGCTGCACCCAGCACGGCAGGGCTCAAACTTGAGTGAGAGACCATGGGATTTCATAAACCATTTCTAGTGAGGCTCARTAACAAAGCGCTGCTCTACAGTACCACCTCCCACTGCCAGGCTCAGGTTTTGCAGGTGTTTCTCAAGGTCAGCCAGAACAGAGAAAACCAAAAACCAGAAGCAAACCTTCATGCCCTCTTCCCAGCTGATCCAAAGGTCCCCCCGCGTCAGGAAGCAGGCGACAGCGTGCCGAGCAAGGTGATGGATCCAGCCTTCCTGGCGCAGCTGGGTCATAATCGCGTCGATCCACGGGAACCCCGTCTGTGCCTGCAGCAGAAAAGAAACATCAGCCATCCTGCACGAAGCTTCATTACACCTCTTGCCTAGACACTGCTGTAAGCCCCACCTCAGATAGCCAGCTGGGAACAATCCCGGGGCAATAGAAAACCTAAACCGAAACGTAGCAGCTGTGGCAATGCATCCTGTTACCGTTTTCCATTTGTGGAGCCTCTCTGCATCCTCATGCCAACTGATCTGAAGGCAGATGGGGTTCCCAGCCATTTTGGTGAAGTTTGGTGTTGCTGATGCCACCGTATAGAAAAATTCCCTCCACAGAAGCTGCCCTTGGAGCGACACCGGGGGCAGAGAGTGATGCTTGGCCTGTAAAAGACACATGAGGTAAAAGCTTCTGTTCATCTATACCATTGCTGTCTCACTCATTTTGTGACTGTCAGGCCCATAAAATAAAGATTAATCTAACGACACTACTGGCTTCATGGCACTTTACCATGAAACCCAAAGAAATCAAAGATCTGAAACAAAGCTATATGCCCAAAAGCAAAGCTGAACTCTGTTAGACCTCGGTGTTATCTTAAACATTCCCCATCTACCTTCCAAAATGGTGTCACACTGGGATTTCTTAAACCAAACATGCATTTATTAACATTTTAACTGCTCGGCTAGCTGAGTTCAGGTAGCTGAGCCATGTCTCAAGGGATACTCTTAAGAAGGAGGTCCAGGGAGACCTTGGTTTTCTTGGGTTGTTTTCAGCCACACTTTTTCTTAAGAATCAAACAAGTTTTCAGAAGTTGGTTTTGGCTTATGCTATAGTTAAGACTTGTCTAAGATGAAAACAGATGCTTTCTAAAAACAAAACTGCTTGAACAGGCTAAACTGATCAAAAACTTCACTTAAACATCAGGCAGACATCTTGAACTCCTTGAATTTTAGGAGGGTTTTCCTGGGCTTCCCTGCTGCTTCCAGGTCTCATTGTTCCTTCTTTATCATATAAAACTTAACTGGGAAAAGCTCTATACATCCACAGGTGTTTCACACAACATATAAAGCCACTCTCAGATTTCACAGGATGCTGTGAGAAGACATTAGCGAAGTAGCATTTTTTGATGCATCAGGTCTCTACCAAGATGATCCGAGTGTTAAATCCCAGCCTCACATGCCAGACACGTGAAAGTGCTGGATTTGCTTAACTATGACAAACTATTTTCTTACCTGAGCATAAATGTTTGACAACCTATAAAAAAAGGTGCGAACTGACAGACAGCCCATACTGAAATATGGGCTCAGGCCTGTGGTGCTTGGAAGCAGCGAATTTGGGATTGTTCTCGGTTTAGTAAAACTTGCCACCCAGCCCTAAAATGAAAACAGAAATCCAGGTTCAGGCAATACAAGGTGACACACGTCCAGCTAATGAAACAGCAAAAAAACTCTTGGCAATTGGCTTCTGCATCACAGAGGTCTGTTCAACGTCATGCCTGGAAAATGCTCCCACTGCCCATCCTCCCACAAATGCCACCATCAAGGACAACATCATTTTGAGACCAGGCTGCCATCCTCCTCCAGGGTCTCCAAACACACAGACCTCCTCCAAGCCTGACGTCAAGGCCACGTCTCACCCGTGAGTGCTGTGAAGCTCTGCTCTCCCCAGAGAGATGGGTCATTTTGTAACACGGGGAACAGCTCTCTCGGTCCAACAGCATCGCACCGAAGATCTTTTCCACTTTATGAAATTGGGAGTGGGTAAAGCATCTGCTTAAAAGCAGCCAGCACCAAGGCAGGCTTGGCTGCCAAGGGCTAAGCCCCAGTGGGGAAAAACTCAGCTAGAGCTGGAACAGCTGAGTGGTTTCTTGACATCCAGACACAACCACACATAAAAGGAACAAGGTGGACACTAACCACAGCCCATCTAGAGCCACCCTCATCGCCCACGTAAAATCAAGGCTGACCTGGTCAGTCAAGTGTTGCTYCAGGCGCTGTAGCCCTTTGGTCTCCCCTCCTCTCCAGGGGGAAAGGCTCTCCGGGGGGATCTTCAAATCCACGGGGAGAGGCACCCCGTAACACTCAGCCAGGCCCGGGTCAGGGGGCCTACATCTCCTAATGGGAAAGAGAGGCCACTTTCAAAGAGGGAACCGGAGCCCAAGAGGGAGGAAGACCCCTGCCCACCGCACATGCCACGATCGCCTCTGTCGCAGCACAGCCAGAGCACAGGGGAACGAAAGCACAGCCAGAAACCCCAGGCTGCACTCTCCTTGGGGGAGAAGGAGCTTGTCCTGCAATTGCTCCAGGTCATTCTAGCCTGAATTGGGGGAGGAGGTGATCATGCCCCTGTACTTGGCACTGGTGAGGCCGCACCT
>JASVER010000166.1:1426299-1456101 GCA_030449065.1 Oceanodroma leucorhoa
CTGGTCTGTGTGGTGTTACCTGTGCCCAGGGGAGGAGGGTGAGGCCTTGGGGGGGTAGTTAAGCTAGGGAGGGCTTCCCCCTCCTTAGGGGTGAGTGGGTAGGTCTGGGGTGGGTTGTGTGAGCCAGGTCCCCACTGTCGCCCCTTGGAGTAGGCCGGGGGGTGTCCCTGCCTGTGGGAGGTGGGGGTGTAAGCTCAGGAGGAGGTTCCCTGTCCGTGGAGATGTGGGGGGGGGGACACACACACGTCCCTCCCTTGAGGGTGTCATGGGCATTCCTGTAGCAGGGGGTTCCTGAGGCAGCTTTGGGTTTTCCTGTTACACAGGAAGGGTGAGCAGGGTGCCTTTGGGGTGGGAAAGGGTCCCTGTCTGCTGGGGGGGGGGTGTGGAGGAAGGGGGCATTGGTGGGTATCCCAGTCTGAGGCACCTCTGGGTGCCCCAGCAGGGCACTGGGTACCTCTGTCCATGAAGGGACAGTATTTCACCCTAAAGGGACAAGGGTTGTCCCAGGGCAGGTGTTACAGTCCTGTTTGGGGTGTGGAGCCTGGTGGTGGACTGGGGGGGTTTATTAGGCTCAGCTGGGGACCGAGGAGTGGGACTGATTATAAAGGGTGGGAATTTGGTTCTCCTCCTCCAGCTGGACCTGAGAGCAGCTCCAGGAGAAGGCTGCTGAGACTCTGGTTATCACATCAGGATAACAACTTGAAACCCAGGTTAATTCTCCTTAGCCAAAAAAAAAGAAGTCTCAATATTAAGTGCTATTTTTGAAAAGCTAATGTTGCCAGCAATAAAATCCAATCTCTTACAGTTTCAGCACAATGCAAAGAGCATCGCGACTGGAGAGGGAGCTCTCCCTCTTGACCACGGAGCCACCTCCAGGCATCACCTGCTGGCAAAATGAAAACCGGCTGGATGACCTACGAGCACGTATGTACTTCTCTGGTGGGACTTTTCTATMAGTAAGGCATGTATTACAGTTTGCTGCTAGGTCTGGATTCGCTGGGTGGCATGTACTTTGTAGGCCGCATGGAAGCGTGGAATTTGGGAAAACGCGTAGGGTTTTTTTGTTTTCCTTTAAATATAGCTTGGCCTATGGCTCGGTCGGTCTGCCTGCCTACGGTTTTGATTGCTGTGGGGTGGAACTGGTCTCAGATAAGATGACCTTTTTTTTATTCCTGGATCTGAGCAGTGTGAGAGTACTGTAACTGTGCGAGGTATCTGGAGACTGTTGGACAAATTCAAGTGATTTTGAATGTAATGCTTATGTTTTAATCTTGCTTTTAAAGAAATCTTAGGAGGTGCAGGCACACCATATGAGAAAGGAATATTCAACCTGGAAATACTTGTTCCTGAAAGGTAAGTGGGCAACAACATCTAGTTAAGTAGCTGGTGTAGTGCTTCCTTCAAATRTAAGTTAACCTATGTAAGATATTTGATATAAGGGCTGCCATTTTGGTCTTTCCTTTAGCCTTTCAACAAAGAATGTGGTTGATTAGGTGAGACCCTTCATTTATGGAATGTAATTATTATTTCCGTTGGCTGATACACTTATTTTGCATTGGACATCCTAAGATGTGTGATTAACAACCTAAAAGTGCTATGACAAGATCTCTACCTTATCATATTGTCTTAAAGCTTTCTGGAAAGGAGCTYTTTCATGAGTAGAAAGTTTCTTATCATGTTTGCTTCTTTGTGAAGAGCTACCCAGGGAAGTGCTAATCGGACACAGCTGGAAGCATCAAAGGCAGAACACTGCCTCCTCCAAAAATTTGTRGGGAAGGATGTCACTTAGTAAATGTCTGGGAGAGGGAGATAAGGGCATTGCTTGAGTGATGAAGCAACTGGCGTAAATAAAAATAATTTTTTGTTTCTTAACACTTATCCCWTGAAGGTACCCATTTGAACCCCCAAAGATTCGCTTTCTGACCCCTATCTATCATCCTAACATTGACTCTGCTGGAAGGATTTGCCTGGATGTTCTTAAATTACCACCACAGGTAAGATACCCATGCCCAAGTAGAACTAAGCAAGCCTGAAGAGGATAATGAACTCCTTACCTTTTTCTTGTGAAAGCCTTATTGAATGTCTGTTTGCTACTGACTCATTTACACAGGAGCACAGGAGTAAAGGTTTTGAGTGGCATCTCCTTTGTTTAGAGGCCAGAATGTGATCTTTGTTCCATATAAGTTTCCAAGGTTTTAAGGATTGGAGTCAGAAGGCATTAGGTGGCCCTGTGAAAACGGGCCACCCCAATACCGACCCAGCGGAGATGCCCAGGGTACGGCCTGYGGTCGCCAGTCAGGCTTCCTCGGAGAGGCCACGGCCTGCGTGTTGAGGATGGACCTGGTGTTTTCCGTGGGGGTTTAAATGCTCCAAGTCCTGAGGCGGGTTGGGTTTGAATGCTGTAAGTCCTGAGGTTCCTCTAGGCAGCCTGTGGGCAGGTTTCTTTCTGCTTAACTGCTTCTCTCGCCCCGTTTCCTTGAAGGGTGCCTGGAGACCTTCCTTGAACATCTCCACGCTGCTGACCTCCATACAGCTGCTGATGGCGGAGCCCAACCCTGACGACCCTCTCATGGCACACATCGTACGTGAGCTCCTCTTCCTCTCCTGTGGCCATGGGCGCAGGCTGGGAAGGAACCGTGTGTTAGATTTAGGCTGTGCTTCCATGTCTCTCGCTCTGGATTAACACGCTAGCACGTTACATAGCAGTGTGGCTTGATCTGGATCAGACCGGGGGACGTGACTGCGCTTCCCTGAAGCAGCTGGGGTGTGCGGTACGGGGGTTAGGCCAGCGGTGGAAAAGGGATGGTCAGGTCTTGTCTTCAATCCTGCCAGTGCAAAGGGCAGTGTGCGTTCTTCAAGCAAACTAAAGCAAGCAAAATGAATTTTATGCTTCATGTTGTATGATTGTAGTGGTTTGGCCTGGTTCTAGGAGTCCTAAAGCCAGACCTTAGTCCTAGTTTCTCGGTGTGGTGTTTGTATGAAATCAGATCTCTGTCTTTGTCTTGCTTGTTACATTTAGTCCTCGGAGTACAAGTACAACAAGCAGGTGTTCTTGCTAAATGCCAAAGAGTGGACTGAGAAATACGCAAGCCAGCAGAAGAGGGTAAGAAACACGCTCTGCTTTCCCAGCTGAATGTAGCTCCATCTCTGTGAACAGTCTTTCTCGTCTCAGTTTGCCTTTCACGATCACTTTGTGCGGCTGTCTCTGGCAGCGTTCCTTCTTTCCTCCCCTTCTGTTCTGTYGTTTGAATGTGTATTTGATTTCATTACCCTTTTTTTTTTTTAAGATCATTAGATTCACTCCTTCCAAATAAATATGTTCATTCACAAATAATTGCAGTGCTTTTCAAGAAGAATGAAGGACAAGTAAGACTGCAGCCTGATAAAACCCCTCCCCAGGGATCCTGCAGCCCTGTTTCTTTCTCAGCTCTGTTCCCACCAGACTCCGTGTTCTGCTGTGGCTGTGCCTTATGCTCGGCTACGCCTGTTCTCCACCTGCTCATCCCTTCGCTGACGCGTCTCCCTAATCCCCGGCAGAGCGCACCCTTCCTGCCATCACCCTTCCTCTTTTCCYGCCCCCGTTCTGCACCCGGACTTATCTCACGGAGGAGTCGCATACAAATAAATGGCACTTAAGCAGATCAGAACCTGTTCCCAAAAATCAGTTATGTTTGGACCGACTCCCTTACCTGGGTGCTTTCCCTCCCTGCACCTGATTTGGACAACATGCTTTCCGAGATGTCTTTGACCTGGAAGCCCCACGAGTGGTGCTCACTCCTCCAGCTCTGAACACGTTTGCAAGTGTTAATTGTGTGGGTGGTTAAAAGGGCTCTCGGGGTGCAGAGATCTTTACAGCAACACGCTTAGCCCCGGAGAGGGACCTGGCTCATACGTGTACGTGGCACTTCCAGGCTCGATCGTTATCCTGCTCTCCTGGCATTCCCCTGTCCTAAAATTCCCAGCAGGGGGAGAGGGATAATTAAGGGTCACTGCATAAAAACTGGTCATTTCTGATCGTCATGGAGCACAGGGTGTTCTAAGGCGTACGCACACAGAGCTGGGGATGCACCGCAGTGCTAATGGCTGTAAAACTAAATTACTCACAGCTGTTACTTTTATTTTTTGTGTTATCACAGGCTTCGGGAGAGAAAAACCAAAGTGAAACAAGTGTCGCCATTGAAGTTACCATGCAGAAAAGAAAACTGAGTAGTATCTGCAAGAAGGGGAAGAAAGCTCGCCTGGATTCCTAGGTGGCTTTTGTTCTTGTGGCTGTCACCTTTGCTTTCACTGTCCTTTTCTCCTCAATACTTTACCCAGTATGTAGCCGTAGCAGGCTTTGCTTTTTTCTATTTCCTAGGGTTTTTTTGGGTGAAAAGTTCCATTATATAAATAAAACACAACGCTTTAATTTATACATATTTTTCTGTTTTGTTGTGTGGAGTTTTCTGGAATATTCCAAAGAAAAAGGAAAACTGGAAGTACCRGTTCAGCTTCTGATTTCCAGCTTTCTCAGAGAAACAGCACCAAGTATTTCGGTTTCTATTTTACTGTCCCTGCCTCAGAACAAACAGCAGAAGCTGAGCAACGGCCACCTCAGGCCTAGTTTGTGGAAGTCCTTCTCTAGTACAAGGCTTCATTTTCYGTGCAACACCAAGGCTACTGAAGGATAAGTCGGTCATTAAAACTTAAGACTCCTRCGACTCAAAACTCCTGCTCTCTAGAGCAGCCTGTTAGATTCCAGGTGYGCCTTGGACCATTTAACGTGACCGGGGCTGGCCCCTGACTGCTGCGTCCCCAGGAGGTGGCCAGGGGCAAGCACCAGCTGAGAGGGGTGAAGAAAAGCCCGGAGGGTTCCCAGAGGTGCGGAAGGAGCAGGGTGTCAGGGAGGCAACGCGCAGGGCAAGAAGCCGGAGAGGATTAGGAGGGAGGAGACAGTTTTTGGCGGTGCAGCAGGTCAGAAGGTGCGCGGGGGGCAGGCCGGTTTAATTTTGCGAAGGCCCGTGGCAGGTCGCAGTGGGAGCGAGTTTGATGCTCAGCCTCCCGCTCTGCGTGGTTGYCTGCAAGGAATTTAACCTGTGTCCTACCCCTGCTCCAAGAAAAGTGAGCCGGGCCCATCCTTACGTGTCTGCTGGAGCAGAAACAGGACTCGGGGAAGTTACCAGAGCGCTGAACTAGAGAGAGCTGTGCTCTGAAACGCAACGAAACGGAGCGTCCTTGCCTGCTGCTGTTTCCAAAGCCCTTGGCTTGTCTCTGCCGCGCTTCATCCTGCTCAGTCGAAGTTGTAACAAAGGCAAAAGGCAAAGAACATGGCGAAGATCTGAAATGACGGGGCGGGGGGAGCGGGTTAGCCCCCCGCTGCCGGGCCACACTCACACCTCGCTGCGGCTGCTTGCTGAGATCTGAGAGCCCGAAGACTAAAGGACCGCTGTGCTCTGCTCCGGGTCCAGCCGGGCACCGGGGGTCGCGGTGCCCCCTCGAGGGGCCGCACGCCGGCTGTCCTGGTGCTGCACAGGGGACACCACAGCGGAGGAGGCACTTCTGCCCTTCCCGAGGTCTGCAGAGAGGCTGACCCACCTCCCCTCCGGGGCCTGGGGGAGCAAAACGAACCTCCACSCCCCCCAGCCCTTTAACCCAACCCACCCGCCGCGGGAGGTTGGCTTTACCCCCCGAGGCAGACCCGCTGTACGGGCACCCGCTTCCCGTGTGTGACAGCTCGAGGCTTGGGGTGGGTCCACCCTGAGCCCATTTGTGGTCCCTTCACAGCCACAGACCACCCTCCTGGCAAAAAGAGAGCCCGAGGGAGGTGACACGCTGCCTGCCCTGTCCCTTCCCACCTGCCCCGTCCCCTCCGGCCCTGCTCAGCACCTCGGTGCCCGGCACGGCCGAGCTGCAGGTCCCAGGGACAGAGAYGGACTCCTGCAAGGTCCCACCGAAGGTGGAGGAGCCGCCCTGGGGGGAGGGAGACGCTGGAGGGGCTTCCTCACGCTCCCCACGGCTGCAGGGAGCTCAGAGGGGGACCAAGGTCTGGGGAGATCGGGGGGTGTGGGGAGCATCGTGGTGGGGACTTGGGGAGTCACTGGGCTGCAGAACCGCGGTGGGCAGTGTCCCAGGCTCCTGTCCCCGACGCTCGGGGCAGAGGGTGCTGCTGCCCCACTGCCACGAGCCTGGGAAGTGCTGGGGACAGGACAGGAACATGGCAGGGTTGTGTCCTACCTGCTCGTGGATGTAGCCGGGGCTCCTCTCCCGGCACTGCCCCCAGCCCAGCAGCTCGCCCGCCCGCAGGAGCCCACCCCAGGCACAGCATGCCCACGGCCAGCGTGTCCCTGGAAGTGGGAGCCATTCCCAAAGTCTTCGGGTCCTAAAATGCCACAACACGAGAACTGAAACGAAAGGGAAACGCCATCAACACGCTGTCAAAATGGGGGAGGACATTAATTGGGGAGGTGATGGAGGGAGGGGGAACAGCCCAGCACAGCACTTGGTGTCTGTCTGGGGTCCACGAGCCCCTCACCTGCATTTGGGGTCACCCTCGGCAGGTCCTGTGGGTGCTCCACACTCCCGCCACAGCCCACCAGGAGCCTTCCCACTGCTCACCGTGACCACGAAGGTGTTCCAGGCTTCTGGCTCCCCTGAGGACACCCTGCATCCCCCAACACCCCCCATCCCCTGGTCCCTGCATCCNTGGTCCCTGCATCCTGCAAGCTCCTGCACCCCGCAGCCCCCTGCCCACCTGGCTCCCCGCATCCCGTGCTGGCCTTCCCACCCATCTCCCCCCACTCACCACCAGCGGCAGCGGCCGGCTCCGGCGCAGGGCCCCGCAGCACCCCAGGAAACCCAGCAGCGAGGGGGCGATGCCCACGGCCAGCAGCAGGTAGGCGCCCGCACTCAACACAGTCTTGGCAGCCACAATGTCCTGGAAACCAGCTGGGTCCACGGCCCCCCAGACCCCCATGCCCACCAGGCACATCCCCCCAGCCTGTGGGACACGCTGCGGTTATGGGGCAAGGGGACTGGCCGCAGGCACCCCATGGGGAGTGGGGATGCTCTAACCTCTGCTGGGGTCTCCTCCCTTGGGCTGATGGCACCCACCCTCTGAGCTGGCTGGAGATGACACGCCCCGGGGACGGGTCCCCTCCACCCCGCCGGGCCCAGGAGGACTCACGAACACCAGCACGTTGAAGATGAACGTCAGGTGCTTCACGCAGCTCAAGACACCCGTGGGGACGCTGTGAGGGGGACACGGCAGCGTTCGTCCCTGCAGAGGGGAGAGCAGAGCCCTGGCCACAGCCAGCCCCAAGCTGTCCTGGACCCCTCGGCTCCAGAGGGACAGGGGGCTGCGCCCATCCAGCGCGCGGCCCCCCAAAATCCCCAGAGCATCTCCCATCCCCCGCCATCTCCCACTGCACCCCCAAAAAGCCCCAAACCCCATGTCCCCTCCAAACCCTGCCACCACTCGCCCTGCGGGGACAGCGGGTGACCCAGGCGCCTCCCACCTGCCCCGGCACCGGCAGCGCCTATTTAACGCCGGGAAGGTTGGAAAATCCGCCCCCCCCCTTCCCGGTCAAGCAGTCCCCGAGGGGTCCCTTCCAGCGGCAGGGGCATGGACGCCTGATGGGGAACAGGACCCGCCATTGTGCCTGGCAGCGGCGAGGGGAGGCTCCGGCCCCGGCTGTCGTTAGCGGAGGTGATTAAACCCCCGCGCAGGGAAAGCCGAGCCGGCCCTGACAGGCCGAGGGCGACCGCGGCCATCAATTATTGCTGCAGACGTTGGCTCTCTGGGGCTGTCGGCAGCGGGGGAAGCCCTCGAGGGCCTTCAGTGGGGACCCGCGTGCGGGCAGGGCGGTGCCGGGGTGGCCGACGGCCACTGGGGACAGAGGGACAGGGACGGACGGGTGACTGGGCCCGGCCTCTCCGGCCCGGGCCCCCCTCAGGGCCGCGCTGCCGCGGTGACGGGGCAGCAGTGTCACTATAACCGCAGGCCTAAGGGCACCGCAGGCCCGGCTCTCGCCCCGCGGGGGTCTGCCCCCCTCCCCGGTACGGCCGTGGGGTGCGGAAGCCCCCGGCTCTCTCCCGTCCGACCGGGCCCCCCCGCCGCCATCACGGGACTCCCGGAGGTGGCGCTCCCGGCGCGGCGCCCCGCCCGTAGGGGGCAGCCGAGCGCGSGGCCAGAGAGACGCGCGGCCGGGCTAGAGCGCCTCCCGCCGGCACGTCACGTGGGCGGCTCGGCCCAATCGCAGCGGCCGGCAGCGGCGGGGCGGGGACAGAGAGAGACAGACAGCAACTTCGGCCAATCAGAAAGCGAAACCCGCGCCGCGCCCCGCCGGTCCGTCCCGGGGGCGTCGCCGCCGCGCGGGGCGGGGCCTCGCGACCGGAAGCGGCCCGTTCCCTCAGCGTCGCTTCCGGTGCCGCCGCCGCCGCCCTGCGCGGGATGTAGCGGCCGGTGAGTGCGGGGGGAGGGGACGGGGGTGTCCGGGCGCTGCCCCCTTCCCCCGGCCGGGGGTGGCGGCCTCCGCCCCGCCGGTGCCGCGGGGAGGGCCGGGTCCGTCGGTCGCAGACCCCGCGGAGGGCCCGGCYCGGCCCAGGGCGGGGTGCGCGGCCGTCGGTTCCCGGCCGGGCCCCGGTGACTCTTCTTCCTCCCTCCCCAGCGCGGCGGCAGAAGGACGCGGAGGGACCTGCACCGGCTGCCCTCGGCCCCCAGCACCGACCCCGCCGCCCCCATGGCGTCCCGCAAAGCCTCCGCCGCCGGGCAGGGCAACGGGCTGGCCGCCGCCGGCCGGGAGAGAGCCCACCTGGAGCTGGCCGAGCTGGGGCCGCTCCTGGAGGAGAAGGGGGACCAAGGAGCCGCCAGCTCGGCCAGCGTAAGCCCTCCTTCGCCCCCCGGGCGGGCGCCTCGCCGGGTGCCTTCCGAGCCGCGGCTGCGCCCGCCGCTCCTTGCCCAGGCTCTCCGCTCCGGCCGTGGGGATTAACTTGGAACTTGCCCGTTATCCCATTAGCAGCTTGAAGGATGCAGGCCGGCCGGGTGCGTTTTGCAGAGCCCTGAGCCTYCTCTTCGCTTTGTGTCAGCGCAGAGAGGCTGTGAGGTGTTTTGCTACCCAAACGCTGACGGTCTGGCTGGGCCGTGCTCTCAGCTGGCCCGAAAATTATTCCCGTCGTGCAGGCGYGGATCCGCGGCAGCCCTCGTGCGGAGATGTCCGCCGAGATGCGCTGTCTCTGCGTGCCAGCGCTGCTGCTTGGAGCRAAGGGGTGTTCTCGGTCGCGCAGCCTTAGGGCTGGAAATCACCTTCCCAAACCTGCTAACGGAAAAGGAGGAGAGAGGGAGTTGAGCCGGGACGGGCAGAGCGTTCCCAGCCCGGGAGGGTGCCGGGGAGCCGCTGCCTCTGCTCTGCGTTGGGCCCACAGCTGGGGTGGAGAGCCGGGTTTCCTGGCAGGGCCAAGTGGCTGTTGCAGCCTTGGTTGTAGGGATGAAAATCCCCCACGGTAATCCCACCTTTCAGCRAGGATAAATCTGGGATTAGCCTGCCCGAGATGGTTAAGACAGTAGCATGTTGCATAAGCGGTGGTGACCGGYGGGTCCTGCCTGCCCCCTCGGGAAGGGATGAAGCCCCAGGGGCTCTCAGAAGGGACTCGCTGCTGTTCCTCCTCCCGTGGGCAGGAATGATTTCCTCCCGACGTTTCTCCCTCTAGGCTGAAGACCCGCCATGCCCAGCGGCCCGTGAGGAAGAGGAGGAGGTGGTCCGTGTGCTGACTCTGCCTCTGCAGGCTCATCACGCCATGGAGAAGATGGAAGAGTTTGTGTATAAGGTACGGGAGCCTGTAGTGATTCCCCAATCCTGATTTTGGAGTATTAACGAGGCCCAGATGCGCCAAGCCTGGGGCTCGGGGTGGCGGGCAGGGGCTGGGACGTGTTGCTCATTTCCCTGATCAAAATGGGAGTTCCCCACTGCAGGGGACAGTTACTTCGGGTGCAGAAGGGTTAAACCTGAGGGTGCAAATCGCCTCCGACTCCCCGGGGGGGATGTGTGGGGAGCGCTCTGCAGGATGTGGGTTGCTTAAGGGGTCCCGCAGGGTGCTGATGTTGCAAAAGCGGAACTTCCCCCTCCCCGAGGAGCCTCACGGGGCCTTTTCAGCCCTGGCTGTAGGGAAGACTCTGCTGGGCTTGTTCCGCGTGCGACTTTAGGCTCCCGGGGTGAGTAAACGTGAGCCTTGGAGCTGGCCCGATGCTCCGGGGGCCACCGGCGCAGCTTGGCGTGTTGCAGGTGTGGGAAGGGCGCTGGCGCGTGATCCCCTACGACGTGCTGCCCGACTGGCTGAAGGACAACGATTACCTCCTGCACGGACACAGGCCTCCCATGCCGTCCTTCCGAGCCTGCTTCAAGAGCATCTTCCGAATACACACCGAGACGGGCAACATCTGGACGCACTTGCTAGGTGACTGGGGGGGGGTTTGGGTAGCCCTGGGGCTGAAGGTGGGCTTGGCCCCCACGGACAGGGCGGCCTCGTGTGGCCAGGACTTGCTTGGTGCTGGGGCCCTCTCCGTGCCCAGGGCGTCCCTCTGAGGATCACGTACCCCCGCCCGGTCCTGTGCACGAGGCAGCTGGGTCACGGGGTGCCCGAGAGCTCCTGGAGCTCTTTGGGTGAGGGGAGACCAGGGCACTTCCTCACCGCGGGGCCCCAGGGCTGGATTCGGCRACGGTTTGTGGTTTTGCCGACGCTCCGCAAGAGTGGGACGGAGAAATGTGTCCTGGGCAAGACAGGAAAGCCTCGGAGCGCTTTCCTCTGAAACCCAGGGACGGGTCGGCGGCTCTGACCGTGCCCTCGCCCCCAGCTCCGCTCGTCTGCAGTAACGGCAGCCTCGGCTAACGGCCCGCTGCCGGGCCAGCCCCGGGGGCGACCGAGCACCTCCAGCTGCGCTGCGAGCAGGATACGTCCATGCCCGCCTTGCAGAGCACAGCCAGGGCTGTGTTTTTCCTGGCTCTTTGCTGAATTCATTCACTCTCCTTCTGCCTGACTGCCCRTTTGGTGTGTTCCCTGCAGGTTTTGTTTTGTTCCTCTGCCTGGGGATCCTGACCATGCTGCGGCCCAACATGTATTTCATGGCTCCTCTCCAGGAGAAGGTGGTGTTYGGGATGTTCTTCCTGGGAGCGGTGCTGTGCCTCAGCTTCTCCTGGCTTTTCCACACTGTCTACTGTCACTCGGAGAAGGTCTCGCGGACTTTYTCGAAGTGAGTCAGCACGAGCGCGGTTGTGTGGTCTCGTAGGAGGTTTTGAGTTCTCACAGCCCTTCCTCTTGGAAAGCGCTGCGTTCCCAAATGTTTTATCCTTGGGGGAACGGAGTGTTCACCGAATCCAGCATGGAGTTGAGAGGGAACCACAGCTGGGTCCTGGAGGGCTCTGCCCTGTGCCTGAACACCTTAAATCCRCCAGCTCAAATGCTCTCAGGTGGATGGTAAAGACAGGGGCCCTGGGAACCTGCAGCTCCCACCGGAACAGCCTTTGTGCCCCTCGTAGCAGTGAATTGAGGAGGGGTCTCAGTCTCATGAGACACGGCAGTTTGGCAGTTTCCAGTTTACTGGGTGCTTTCAAAAACTCTGGTTTGGATCCAATTTGGACTGAAACCAAATTGAAAGAAACAAAACAAACAGGATTCCTGGCAAACTGGAAGGGCTGGGCAGTGGCCGGTGCCTCTCCCCGAGGTCGRTGCGCAGGCTGCTCTTAGAGGTAAGCTCACATCAGCCTTCGCCGCGCAGGCAGGGCAGCAGCAAGGCTTTCAAATAAGATCGTGCTCATGCAAGTCTGTCAAAGGCATTTACTTGGGTGCTGCTTGCTGGGAAATCCTGCCAGTCATCTCCTTTGCACAAACCCCAGAGATCCTGCGGGATCGTGTCTGCAGAACAAACTGTGCCGCCGTGCTCTCAGCAGAAATGTCCTTGCGTACCGGGGAAGGCATTTGCCGCGGCGGTGGGGGTAACGCAAGCGGCTGCGTTTCAGTGGTAAAATGGTTCCTGGATCGATAAATCGAAAGCACTTTGCAGTGGAGGATAATAATCAAATCTGTATACGCAAGAACTCGTGCCCGCCGTGTCCTGTGGTGGTGGTTTGAGTGCACGGCCCCTCTCGTATCCAGCTGGCTCCCGTTCATCCTCTGCTCCTGCCGAGCTCTGCTGGCATCCCCAGAAGCCGCGTACGTGCCCAGGCCCTTTCTCGTGTCCCAAATCGCACTGATGAGACCGGAGCGCAGCCCTCAGCCCTCCTCCCCTCTCTGGACACGCAGCTTCCCCCGCGGGGCYGTGGCTGCCTGTCTGGCCGTGGTGACTCCATTTGGGTGCAGAGGGGCTGGTGGGTACCCACACACCGTTACCAAGAGGACACAAGGAGGGGGGTGGGTTTTGGGGCTCGCCTGTGACTCTCTGTCATTGCACCCTGGCTGCAGGTTGGATTATTCAGGAATTGCACTGCTGATCATGGGGAGCTTTGTCCCGTGGCTCTACTATTCGTTCTACTGCTCCCCGCAGCCAAGACTCATCTACCTCTCCATCGTCTGTGTCCTGGGCATCTCTGCCATCATCGTTGCTCAGTGGGACCGGTTTGCCACCCCCAAGCACAGGCAGACAAGAGCAGGTAGGAGTTCTCCCTCCTCACCCCGAGTCCCCAGCCCCGGGAGGGAGCTTGGGAGGGCTTCAGGGAGGCACTTTGGGAAGATCCCGTTGTGGGATGGCTCTTCCCGTTTGAGAAGAGCTCTCAGCATCTGCAGAATGAATTCCCCCAGAGCACCGCACCGCCCTGCAGCAGCTCCTAGCAGGGAGAGGTCTCCTTCCTCCTCTCGCTGTGCTGGGGATTTCAATCCTCCGCTGAGCAGGGCCCGAGCTCTGCCTGGCATTCGGCAAGCCTGAGGTTTGGAGCAGACAGACAGCGTTTAAAAATAGCCCAGTAAGTGGCAGCTCGGTGGCCTGGGGCTGTGCCATGCGAAGCCGCCTTCTCCAGGAYGCAGTCGGGCAGCCTGAACCTGCAGAGGAGGAAGAGGTTCCCTCATCTGCCCCCTGCCACTTACACGCTGGCACGTACCTGCCTTCCTGGAGGCTGCAGGGCGAGGCTGCCTCCAGCCCGCCCCACGCTCACGCCGTCTTGCCCCCGCCGCAGCCTCTGCAGATTAAATCGGCCTCACCGAGCACGGGTGAGCGTGGAGAAACGCCTCTGCCCACCCTCACCTCCCCGGGGGGCTCCTGCAGCAGAACGTCTCTCGCAGCAGCGCCCTGGCTACGTGACGAGAGACGATGCTGAGCTGGAGGCCGGGCAGCGCCGCTGGCGCGTGGCCCACGAGACCCCCTCGGAAGAGGGCCGGGGACAGGGTGGGACTGCCAGCCCCACCGCTCCCCCGCGGCAGCGCTGGCGTTGGCACGCTGGCAGAGATCCCAGCTGCCTGCTCCTGGAGAGGGCTGCTGTCCTCCCCCCGTGCGAAGCGAGATCCTGCTGTGAGTACGAGCCGCAGCCTCGCTGGGCTGCTGTCTCGCTGCGGTGCCGTTTGCTCTCTGCCAAACTAATTAGATGCCAGAGCTGAAAATTTCAGCTCTGCTAATTAACACCTTCCCCTTGAGCTCCAAGCAGCTTCACCGAACAAATGACTCTGGCAGAGCCTCTCCTCGAAGGGCTGGCTGGGGCTCCTGCGTTGCTCACGCCTGCGAGGCGTCGGTGCGCTCCGAAGGGCTGGCACCTTCCGAAAGAGCCGTTCCCGTAGCCGGGAGCAGGAGCTGCCGCAGCCCTGCCGCTGTACGGAGGACGTGTGTCTGCACAGTGAGCTCTGCCCAGCGAGCACTGGGGGTCAGCACTGGTTTTGACCGGGACGTAGAGCTGTAGATCCCTCGTTTTGTGAAGGATAAATGCCGTGGGGGTTGGATAATCCAGGACCGAGTGAGGAAAAGCTGCTGGTGCCTCCAGGAGCTTCCCGTCGCGCAGGACGAGGACGCGAGGGGAGCTGGCGGGGAGGAGCAGCGCCTCGTCCGCGCTGCGCTCCCCTCTGCTGATCTCCCCTCTCCGCCGCAGGCGTCTTTCTGGGGCTGGGGCTGAGCGGCGTGGTGCCCACCATGCACTTCACCATCGCCGAAGGGTTCGTGAAAGCCACCACCGTCGGCCAGATGGGCTGGTTCTTCCTCATGGCCGTGATGTACATCACGGGCGCGGGGCTGTACGCCGCCCGCATACCCGAGCGCTTCTTCCCGGGCAAGTTCGACATCTGGGTGAGTGTGGGACGAGGCGGTGAGCGGGGCGCTTCGGGGGGGAGGCTGGGGAGGGAGGATCGAGGGTGGTGAACTCTGAGAGGAGGAGAAGGCGGCCGGGGGTGTCCCGGTGCGCCCCAGCGCGTGTGCTGGCAGCCAGACCTCCAACGGCTGCTGCGAGCAGGCAGGGCGGCTAAAGCGCAGGGTGGAAAATGCTGCCTGGGAGCAGCGAGGGGGGAAAAAGGAGCTCAGAGGACGGTCCTGGGGCGGTGCAGAAGCAGCAAGGAGGAGGAGGACGAAGAGGAGGAGGAGGAAGAGGAGGAGGTGTTCCTGGTGTTGCTTTGTCCCCTCTGGTCTGGTCTAAAGGGCTTTTCCGCTTCCCCGCAGTTTCAGTCGCATCAGATTTTCCACGTGCTCGTGGTGGCTGCGGCCTTTGTCCACTTCTACGGGGTGTCGAACCTGCAGGAGTTTCGCTACGGACTCGAAGGGGGGTGCACAGACGACTCTCTCCTCTGAGGGCGCCTGATTTTAGTACAAGCTTCCTAAGTGCTTTTTAAACTCTGTCTTTGCTAAAATCAAAGGAAGACTTAAAACTGTTTGGGGTTGTTGGTTTTGTTGTTGTTTTGTTGGGTTTTTTTTAAGGAAAAACAAAAAAGAAACAGAAAAATTCTGTAGCAAAGTTGTCGACCAAATCCTCACCCCCTTCCCCACGCACTTTGCTGGGGCTGAGGGAMGGCGACGCGGGCCCCGGCAACCAGCCCTGCCGCGCTCTTGCGGCCTCACTTCCTCCAGACAGTGTTTTAGCTGCACCGGGGTCGTCCGACCTTCCCAGGCATGCCGATTTCCGAAAGCAAAGGGCGCGGGTACCCCGCTCCCGGCACAGCCGAGCACCCCCTTCCCGAGCTCACCGCCGGAGCAAGCAGAGTCACGCACTACCAGGCCCAGGGCCGGAGATTTTTGCATATCCCTCGCAGCAGAGCTGCCTTGCTGGGGGCAGCTCTGCAGCCCCCAGTGCTGCTGCCCAGGGCACAGGCACAGATTCATGTAACTTAAGTTTTAATTGTCTTTGTTTTGTTTTGTTTTCCTTGACAAAGTAATGTAAACATAAATGAGAGAATATTTAATATTTAATACTAAGCTTTAAAAAGACTTGCTGCCACCGCAGTGTACTCGGCTCCCTCGCTGTCTGTGGTAGTAAAGGAAGGACAGTGTGTTAGGGGAATGTAGAGCTGCTGTAGCTGATTGAAATAAAAAGGTCAATAGTTCAGTGTCGTGCTGCTGGTGTCTGTCTCGTTTGTTGGGGTGGGTGCAGAGAAAGAAGTCGCTCGGGGCGCGGGTGTGTCTGGGGAGAGGGCTCTGAGCACCCCCAGGAGCGCCCGTGAGGGGCAGYGGGGTCTGTCCGGCTGCAGCAGCGAGTCTGGACAGCCCCAACKGCCAAAACAAAACACAGGAAACTCCTGGGTGGTGGGGAGATGATGGAGGAGGAGGAGACACTTCCCTGGCTGGGCAAAGGCTTCCCCCCGGGATCAGCGAGGGCGAGGAGGTGCGATGTGAGAGCAAAGGGCTCGCAGCCGGTCAGAAAAGACGCTGCAGCCCGGCTGGGGTGTGTGCGGTGAATGACGACACCCTAAATCAGAGGCTCCTCCTCGTGCAGAAGCGTCTGAGAGCGACCGTCCAGCGCAGGCGGTCAGGGGGGATTAGAGGGGACGAGCTGAGCTGAGTAAAGCTCCTCTCGGGCAGCCGAAGCCCGTTACCTTACAGAGGGGTGAGGGAGGAGCGSCTGGCAGGGCCACCACTGGTGGCACGTGTGCCGGCTCTCCCGTGTCCCGGTTCTCCCTGGCAGGCGGGGAGTCGCTGCTGCTGCCGCAGGGAAGGGTTTTTGAGATGTTTGGATGTGGCCTGGCTTTGGGGACAGCGAAGGCTGGAGCCCCCAGGGTGGGGAGCAGCAGGTTCTGCTGCTGCAGCTCGACCTACAGCAGGTCCCGTGTCCCACCCCGGGCAGAGCCCGCTCCCAAAGCGCAGGCGGGAGGGGGCAGCTTAAGTAGGGGCCAGGGATGACTCGGCTGAGTCATCTCGCCTCCCAGGGCAGCTCAGGGGTGCCAGGGCCGGGCTGGAGACCGAAACCCTCGAGCTGCACCCAGATTGGAACAATGCCCGCGTGCTCTAATCCTGTATAAAGAGTACGGGAAAACAGCTGGTGATTAACATGCAGATTTGGATACACAGGGGAGGCTCCRCAGCTGATGAGAGCCAAGTGTAATTCTCTCTCAAAGACCAGAGACTCACCCACTCCCCTACGGCTGGGGTCTCAACCGGGAACAGGAGAGAGCACTGCCTGAGCGACACAAATCCGGAAAACTGTCTTAATTCGCCCAAGGAACCAGGTGAGCGGCAAAGGAAGACGAGCCTTTACACACACACACAGAGTGCTTTTGTGCTTAAGGTTTTTGAAAATTACACACCAGCAACAACTATACGAAACAGTAAGGTACCAGAGACGCAAGCCCCGCAGTCCTGGAGTGGCTCTAGGACAGGCAGGGGGGTGGAAACAGGAAAATGTCACTTTTACAGGATGACAGGACGTAGGAGGTGGTCAGGATCTCGCACGCGCAGGCACGCTTCGTACAATCCTAATTCACCCGTTTGCCAAACGGTACTGTGAGCACTTCTGCGTTACTTTCATCCTCTCCTCCTACTACATGGACTGACTTAGCTTCCTGACAGAGGGCAGAGATCACGCTCCTTCCTGGGCACAAAAGCCAGGAAGCGGCTCAGATAATATTACTCAAGTCTTTCTGAATGTGGATATCTATCAGGAACTGCCAGCAAGCAATACCATTACCTAGTATTAACAACAGGAAACCTCACTGGATATGATTTTTTAACTGCTGGCAGGAGGAACATTCCTCCACAACTGGAGTTTAAGAACAAAAACATGGAGCAGATGTTTTAATTGTGTTTAGGACTGGATCYGAGGTGAAAAGGCAAGCGGCCGCGGTGGCAGCAGGCATGCAGGTGCAGCGCTCCCCCTCCAGTCCCACAGGCCTACGTGTTTTCTGTGCGGGGCTCCTACCCGCATCCCACTGCAGTTCTAGGAGGGGAAGCTGTTCCTGCTGCGAAAGCCACAGTAGGCAGCAGCAGAGGTGAAGAATTAGTTTGCTGCCACCTCTTGCTAAAAGGGGCTCAGCCTTGCGGGTTTTGGGGAAGGCAGAGGTATGCTGCAGCCTGCGGATCCACAAAAGGCAGATTCTGCTTTAACSAAAGAACTTAGGCTGCATGGCGGTAGCGTAGAAAACAAAGAACAGCAGTGAAATRTATATTGCTGGAAGTAATTTTCACTGGCTTGCACATTCTCCCAATAATATTCACTTTAGGAATGTAAAACTGCGTGTAGATGAATTATTTTCCTGAAGCTGAAATATGTGTAGCAACCTAAATCCRGTGGGGAAGTGGCTAAATTCCAGCTGCGTTCACTGTGGATGGTCAATCCCAGAGAAGACTCCAAAGACTTTCACTTCAGTCCATGTCCAAAGGATGACAAGACTCCATTTGGTCCTTGTCTTAAATCAACATGTATTCTATCAGACAGGTATTAACATCACAGCAATGGAATCTATCATGAATAAATAGATTTGTCATCTTCTAAAAGTTCCCCTGTGCAGCTTTACGCTGAAAAAGTGCTGAAGGTCCTCTTGGCATGGTTTGTGTAAGAGACTACCACTGGTGTAAAGACATACCGCATCTTGGTCCTCCAGCATTTTAAATTACAGCTCAGGTACGATACGAACTAGGAGAATGAGGATAATCACTGGTATTGTCTGTAGTCGCCAAACGGAGAGGGCTGCAACTGGGAGGGGTCATCTGACAACTGAGGGCCTGCGAATAAGGCAAGAGAAAAAATGGCAAATAATACAAAAAGACAAGAGATTCTGCCTACTAACAGCATGAAACACGTTCACAGCATTTTCATTATAAATCCCCTCTAAAATTAATGAAGCCAATAACAAGGCTTTACATTGGACTTTTTTTTCATTCAAAGAAGTTCAAGAGCTTTATGCATTGACGAGAGCCTCACTCCAATACGGAAGGTATTTTTATCTCCTTTACTAATGGGGAAATGAATCAGAGCAGTGAGAGGGAAACATTTTCATTTTCCTAAAGGAGCTGGAAACCTCTGCCTTATTGCCCTTCGGTTGAACTTAGCCACTCTGTAAAGGTTTACCCAGGGTAACTTGCCTGACARTAAAGCAAGCCAGTGAAACGGAACAAATCATTGTGGAGGCAGCTTCCCGACTCCTCTTACTCACGTTCTGCTGGAGGGAAGCAAAYTGTTTACTGTATGCCAATTTTAGAGAGAATAAACTGTAACGGACAGATGATACCCTTTCTATAAAGCAGATTAATTTTAAAATGTCTTTGTATTAAGAACAGAAATTGTTATAATTTAGAYTGAACAAAGAACGTCAGTGAACAAACCCGAGAGAGGACGCCTCTCAGGAATTAGTGGCTTGCTACTAATCCTTTCGACACTAGTGTGTTTGTCTGTATTCCTCCCAAAATAAGGCGAGGCGACAGAGGTATTAAATATTTTGCACAGGCAAGTTTTAACACAAATGGTTACCAATTCGGCTAACTGATGACACAGCTTGCATTTTACTGAGAAAAAAAAAAGGGGGGATCTGGTTTTTGAAGCAGTTTAGGAAAAAAATGCCACCACCACCCCCCGTTTGAAATCTTTTATCTGTATCTGCCTGCTGATCTTGCTCACCTCGTTTAAACCAGGGTTGCCCGCACATTCGCACACAGACCACAGCCAGCCTGCCAGCACCATCCCTCCTCCCGCAACTTGCTATTCCCTCAAACTTGTGTCACCCACCACTGACTAAAATACTGCTGCCACCATCTGACAGGTCGTGTGGCTGCATCAGGGGACAGGGCAGAAGACGTGGACAGCAGGGACGTCCCTGCCTTCAGCCAAGCAGCCTCTGTCACCCAGTGCGAAGGAGCTGATAACACTCTTGTCTCAKCAGCAGCGTGCGGCTCCTCCTGGACTTTCTACAGCCTTAGAAGCTGCAAAGCAGCAGAGTAGATTTACTCTGTGATAAACTGGTGACTGGAAGAGGTACGTTAGTAAAGACCACACTATAAAAGCCTTGCGATACCGTAGTCTGATGGCTCCTTACCGTTTGCAAACTGCGTGGAGGCAAATCTTGTTAACAGAATACCAGCTCCTTCAATTAAAGCYAGGAGAATTCCTCCCATCGCAGCAGATCCGACCATGGCAACAGGTCCATCTAAAAATAAAAAGCACAAAACACTTTTTACTTCTTTGGTGCATTGCTTTGCATATTATAGCTCTCTTTCTTTAGTTATAATCTCTCCTATAAGCAGACTCAGCAGCAGTAATTTTGCATCCGTTAAGCCTCATTAGCATCACCAATAAAATGATAATTACTGGGCAACTCCCCCCCACCCCCTTCCTCAAGGAAACAAAGGAACACCGGTAATGTTTGAGAACATAATTATTACTTTCATAAGCACAGGACAAAAGTTTCAGATTATCTTTCAATTTCTCTGAGAAAGTAAATTCCAGTTTGGGTATCACTATAGCGATGAGTACTGTACACTTAAAATACAGAAGTTTTTCAATTAATATCCTCCCCAGTGCTCAGTTTCTTACTTCTTGCAGCTAATATGGCTCCAGTCAGGGCTCCACTTGTGATTGAATTCCACGGATCTTCTTTCCCTCTCATTCTGACCATACTGCAATCAATCATGGAGAAGAGACCTCCCCAGACAGCAAAGCTACCTATTAAAAAAAAAACCCAACAAAAGAGTTTAGAGAAAGCAGAGAAGCCAGCCATGCTGCAGACATATAATCAAGAGGTGCTGTAGTATTAGTGTGCTTGCTTTCAGACATGGAAGTATATTCAAACCCACAAAGAACCAAACACAGGTTAAAATCAATACGGAGAAAAATTCTCAACTTGCCAGGTGACACACATTACACATACACACATTTTAGATATAATTGTCCTGGTTTCGGCTGGGATAGAATTAATTTTCTTCCTAGTAGCTGGTATAGTGCTGTGTTTTGGATTTAGTATGAGAAGAATGTTGGTAACACACCGATGRTTTAGTTGTTGCTAAGTAGTGTTTACACTAGTCAAGGACTTTTCAGCYTSCCAGGCTCTGCCAGGTGCACAAGGAGCTGGGAGGGAGCACAGCCAGGACAGCTGACCCCAATGACCAAAGGGATATCCCACACYATATGRCGTCATGCTCAGCATATAAGGCTGGGGGGGGGGAAGAARGAAGGRGGGGATGTTCGAAGTGATGGCRYTTGTCTTCCCAAGTAACCRTTASGCGTGATGGAGCCCTGCTKTCCTGGAGGTGGCTSAACACCTGCCTGCCCATGGGAAGCAGTGAAKGAATTCCTTGTTTTGCTTTGCTTGCGTGCACGGCTCTTGCTTTGCCTATTAAACTGTCTTTATCTCAAYCCACGAGTTCTCTCACTTTTACYCTTCCGATTCTCTCCCCCATCCCACCMWGGGGRGAGTGAGCGAGCRGCTGCRTGGGGCTTAGTCGCCGGCTGGCGTTAAACCACWRCAGTCCTTTTTAGAGCCCAACGTGGGGCTCAAAGAGTTCGAGATAACGACAGGTTTGATTGGAATGTGCTAGATCCAATTTATAGCTGTTACTGCTGTTTAGCTATTAATGGGCAGGCTCCTGTGCTTGCYAYGGGGCTTGCTTGCCTYACTGTATATTAGAGTCTAGTGCTCGTTAGTGGCTGCTTTTTGCCTTCGCTGCTCGCTGTGCTGCTGCACTGCTGATCGTCTCACTGTGCTGTGCCTGGGAACGTTCTGATAACAGCCATGGCCACGCACCCGGGCTGGCAGATGGCCAGGGCACCGCTGCTGTTTCTGTGCTGCTGTACTGGGCAGGCTGGAACCCCAGTGTGAACTGGAGTCGAAGGGATGAGCCCACGCGGGAGCAGGACACCCCGAGGTGTCTGTGGCCGTGGATAAGCCCATGACGGAGCAGCAGGTACATCTCGAAGCGTCTGTGGCCGTGGTTGTGTCCGTGCCACAGCAGGACTGTGCCTCTGAAGGGATTGTGGCCCAAGGATAAGTCCACGCTGGAGAAGGTACACCTCGAAGCATCTGTGGCTGTGGATAAGTCCATGCTGCAGCAGGCACACCTTGAAGCGTTAGTGGCTGTGCGTGAGGTCATGCTGGAGCACCTCAAAGCGTGTGGCCATGGATGAGCCCCCGACAGAGCAGGTACTCCCCTGGAGGGATTGCGGCCATGGGTAGGGCCGTGTTGGAGCAGGTTTGCTTCTGAAGAGACTGTGGCTGTGGGTGAGGCCACGCTGGAGCCGGTGCACCTCGAAGCGACTGTGGCTGTGGGTAGGTCTATGCCGCAGCAGGTACACCCCTGGAGAGACCGTGGCTCATAGATAAGGCTCCACCTGGAGCAGGGACACCCCTAAGGGACCGCAGGCTCTGGATGAGTCCAAGCCGGAGCAGGGGCATGGGGAGGAGTTCATTGCAATGTTAAAGTCTATAACCTGGCCCAAAGGGACCAGGGGTGGAGATTGTAATGGAAATACCTTTAAACTGTTGTAACCCATGATTTGAGTTGCATGTTACAGGAATTACTACAGCAGGAACCACCGGAACCAAAGGAGGAGAAGCCTCACAAGAAGCAGGGCAAGTGCAGCAGTGACCCGACCTGAGCTGGCTTTGGTGCCAATAACTCCACGCAACACACCACCTCTCCTGCCCTGAGTGACCACCATAACAGATGGAGCCCAAAGTCATGGACTGAATGAACTCAGTGGACATTTTGTGGACATTTATGGATATTTTACAGACATTTCACAGGGGTGGTCCATAGACTAAGGGAATGACATCTGTRTATTATATCAAAGGATGGAAAGGGGGGTGACAGGTAATGAGAATGTATTGATTAGTGTGGGACCTGAGCATGACGTAAATGGTATGGAATAAGGGGTGGATACTGTCCTKGTTTTGGCTGGGATAGAATTAATTTTCTTCCTAGTAGCTGGTATAGTGCTGTGTTTTGGATTTAGTATGAGAAGAATGTTGATAAAACACTGATGWTTTAGTTGTTGCTAAGTAGTGTTTACACTAGTCAAGGACTTTTCAGCTTGCCAGGTGCACAAGGAGCTGGGAGGGAGCACAGCTGGGACAGCTGACCCCAATGGCCAAAGGGATATCCCACACCATATGGCTCAGTATATAAGGCTGGGGGGGAAGAAGGAAGGGGGGGACATTCAGAGTGATGGCGTTTGTCTTCCCAAGTAACCGTTACGCGTGATGGAGCCCTGCTTTCCTGGAGATGGCTCAACACCTGCCTGCCCATGGGAAGTAGTGAATGAATTCCTGGGTTTGCTTTGCTTGCGTGCGCAGCTTCTGCTTTCCCTATTAAACTGTCTTTATCTCAACCCACGAGTTTTCTCACTTTTACCCTTCCGATTCTCTCCCCCATCCCACTGTGGGGGRAGTGAGCGAGYGGCTGTGTGGGGCCCAGTTGCTGGCTGGGGTTAAACCACGACAATAATATCACTAATTTATATTTAATGACAGGAAGCTTATCAAACAGTGATTATAATAGAACTTCCATCCTAATAAAGCCAGATTAGCTCAGGGAACTTTCATATTTTTCACTTTTTAAACATATTTCCTCATAGAGAATGATGCAGAGTAATTTTGCACCTTATCCTAATCCTGCTCCTGGCATCTCAGAAGATCAGTACTGGTCGGTATTGTACGGCAGATGGAAAGAGAATGCAAGTTTTCAGCATGCAAATTCTGAAGTCTTTTAACAATAATGTGTATTATAAATTAAAATAAATATTGATCTCCAGACTCATTTTGAGAAAACTACTATTTAGAACAAGTTCAGCCCTCCTTAATTTGAGGTGCCTTAACACTTTATACCAGCTTAATTACCAGCTAAAAACCAGGAGGTGCCTCTCTCTGTGCAGTCACCCCAGGCTGCAGCCATAAAGCCTTTTCAGCCTGTGGCCCCCATTTCTTTAAGTAGTTCTGCTGCAGCCGATGTTTCCGTGCTCAACACCACTCTCCCATTTTCTCCTTCCGTAATGTATTAACTCAGTTTGCCTGTCAGAATGGCATAATGGCGCAGCGCGTGACCACAGTGTGACCTTGAAGAGGACACGACACCATTTTGACTCAAGCTGCAGTTTTGTGATTTTTAGACTTCTACGCACAAAACTCACTTGACAAAAATGACTGCAATTTACCTAGCTGACCCCAGGGGAACCGTCTGACATCCTACCCAGACCCACCCATCCACTTCATTGTTYCTCCAAGTTTGATCGTTTCTTTTAATGAGTCAGTTTTGTTTATTTTAAAACCCTGCGCACAACGCACAGGCTCCCAGGCAGCTCTGCACCGAGYTGGTTAAAATATGACAAAATTATTAACCCTGGCTTATCACTCCATGAACACAAGCATGTGTCCTCCACAGCAAACTAACTCTGGATGCATCAGAACCACTAACAAACCCCACTGAACCACAGCTGGCCCACAGCTCAGGAGTCACTGCACTCGTACCACGTTATATTACCAAACTTGCTTATCTACCAACAGTCAACTGACTGCGACAACAATACACAATTAATTACCTCCCAGTTGTGGAGCTCTTGTTTTAATAGCTGTCAAACTTCCCCGCAGCCGGTGGTTTACACCCTACAATAAAAGAGAAATGACAGTTAAAATAAAAGAGTGAAATATACAGTCAGATTGGCTGTAAGACAGCAAAACCTTGCCACAGGCCCAACGTATTTCTAAGCTCCCTCTGTGCTTAGATCTAACAGCTGTGATCAGGAGCCGACAGAAACGGGATTGTACGCATACTAAAGTATTTATCACTCCCTTAGAATATACCTGTCAACTACAGAAATTAATTACAGCCATCAGGCATTGAACAATTTGAGTTCAAAGTTTGTTTGAGTGGCCTAGTGGGGACTGAACGAGACATTTAAAGTAACACTTTTAGCAAGATAAGCATATTTGTTTTTCACGTGTATCATTTCTTTGTTCCCATCTGATGCCCGGTCACTTTATGCAGTTTGCAGACAGGACACCAGGGGAGCAAACAGCAGCAGCTGGTGCAGGTAACCGCAGGGAGGAGACTGTCCATGGAGAACAGGGAAATCCACCCASAGGGAGAGTGCCACGGGGCTGCGCTAGAGGAAAACTGCATGCTGTTATATTACACTTCCATCAGTATTTTATCTATTTTAGTACAACCACCTCAACCCCGTTGCAGATGCCCACATACCAGGAGCACCGTGCTCGGCTGGCAGCAGCAACCTCCCTAGTTGTCCCAAATTTAGTCATTCCTGCTGGTCAGGTGGAGTATTTAGCCCTTGTCTCAGCAGCCCAGTCTCAGCAGCTAAGAGAAGCACGCAATTCAGCTTCTAAACGTAGTGCTGAGCCTTCCAGAGTCTAACACTAAACACCTCATCCAGGACCCCACAGAATTATGCCTAGATATTTTCCCACACTCCAAGAAGGTTTAAAAAACATACAGCCAAGTTTTATTTTTGATACAAGCACTCAGAAGTGTGGACAGGTTTATTTAATATGTCTTAAGCAAAATTTAAGAATGTAGTTAAGCATATAATCCTTTGCAAGTTAAGTGTCTGCAGGATCTGACTAGTTTGGAAACAGTTATTTATTTACAAAACATACCTCAGACTGCTGGCTTATTAAGAAATTTTAGGCAAACAAATTGTCACATAGTAACACCAAAAACCACTCAACAAAAACCCCTTTCATATGAAGCCAGAGAGATGTTTTAAAACAAATGTTCAAGTAGAAATAGGATCGTATTTTATCAAATGTCTCTACAACAGGGTTATAGTAAAAATTTCACAGCAGAAATCCTGAAGGTGGAAACATCTTAAATGACTTGCATCAGCTAAACTTTAACTTTCATGTTTACGCATGTTTCTGCATTTAAACAAAACCTGACTATCAAAAAAATCCAGTTAATAAAAAATGTTAATAATTAARTAAGAGATTAACTAAAGAAAATAATACCCCTAATACAAATCTGAAGAAGAAAAAGATTCTTCCTTTGAGCCTTTCCATTTCTTAGAAGAACAGRAGAGGGGTAGGCCAGAAGAGGAAGAACAGCCCAGGCTTCACATCTTTACGTGCAGACAGAACCAAAGGCAGAAGGTCAGCCAAGACGGACACATTCTGCTGCGCCCTTCACTTCCCCATCTGAGGGAGATCTCTCTCAGYGAGGGAGGGCAGCCGGCTGCCATCAGATCAAACAGGGAAAACAAAACTTTTACCCAGAAAGATGAAGGACCCATGTGGATCCTGAGCTGCTCACCAAATGTACCCTCCTGGCTTGGATTAATGACATGCAGGCCATTAATCAGTCCCACTCGCTGCACAGGGATTTCTTCTCCTTTACCTTTGGCTGGCCAGATTCACTGTTGATGGACAGAGAAAGCARGACTGCACTCTGAATGCACTCTCAAATGATTTTACTTACCACTGGGGAATTTCTGAACCCCTTGATAGCTTGGAAAATGCCACCTCCTATCGCTCCCATCGTGAAAGCACCTCCGCAGTCATCTACTATCCTCCAGGGACTATAAAGAAAAAAAAAAAAGATTAAAATACTAAATTCCATCATGCTAAACCGTGCAAGTAACTGTAATGGATGCACCACTCATGCACTGAGTGTAACTGGAGTGAAAATCAAGCCTGCCAGCTGTATCGTCTCACGTCCAGCTTGCTGAGCAGACATCAACAAAACACACGCACAGGTAATATTACAGCAAAACAAACCGGAGGTTTGCCGAGAGTCTACCAACCCRTCTCCTTAGAGCGGTAAGCATCAAATCTACAGAAGAACTGCCTGAACTCCTCACACAAGGCAGAGAGACATATTTCCATCGTGGAAAACTTCTGCAGAATTCCAGCTCTGCCCTGCTTATGGAGTGTAAATAGCTTTAAATTTATTGTTCTCATTTTCATCTTGACCTACAGAAAACTTAGGTGGCAAATTCAATGAGACGCAATTCACAGCTGGCACAAAACACCACCTTCCTGAATTACTCACGCTTTTCATTAGTTCTGGTTATTTAGATGAGAGACTTCAAAGTCATCTTTTGTTAAACTGAAAAGGTTTTTCCTGATGCATCCTGGATCTCTGAAGTTCATTCAAACAAAACACAGATCTAGTCAAAGGTCCAGAAGGCCACGATTCCTGCCTCCAACAACACGAAGCGTCGAATGTTTCCGACCAGCGAGGAAAAGCTTTGCCACGGAAAGAGCACCTTAGTCGCAACAAACACTTTCCATAGTGGTGAGATGAGCTTTAATTTGGGGTTCAAAACTGCTCCCAAGCACTAGAGCCTTGTAACTCTCCACCACTAAGCTGAACTCCTAAACTAGGTGGCAACTCTCTTGCCATTGCTGGTGATTTCGAAGCATAAAATAACAAAGTTATTTTGTTTCTTTCRTCTTATATCAAAATCTTACAGCAGAAGCCAAGCACTCGGATGATAAAAACTCCTGCACTGTCAATAATCAGGAAACCTAGCAAAAAACAGACTACAACAACATGCAGGGCCACAAATCTGAACACTACGGCAAGCTCAGTGTTCACATTAGCAAATCACAGACACGAGCATCGATGTGCGTTTCTGATTTCACGTTTCTGTTCTTGAGGACTCCCTACAGCATCCAGCTCCTGCACACGACAATACGTCTTCACTGATCCGTTTTCAAGCTGCCACTTCTCTACTTCACAGAATATGTTAATGCTCTTCTGCTGTAAGGAGCGACAAACATCGTCTCTTTTCCCCAGACCCCTCGCTGCACTGCATATTTTGTCACGAGGGTTCTTTTCTTCCTGAAAAAAATTCCAAAATTTGCAGTCCCTCCTCCTACCCGTTCTCCCAGGCTCCTCACTCTCTGACCTATTTCTGAGTCTCTCCCTACCTCCRCAGTCGCTTTAATGAGAGCGCGCAGCCAGCTCTGCACACCCTCTGAACGAAGGTAAATTGCTTGTTTGCACACGTGGCATTGTTCGCCTGCTCTGCTTTTGCATCTCGGCATCGCTTGGTTGTTCCGAACACACCAGAACCCCACCCAAACGTCACCAGTGACCCTCCCCAGTGACAGCTACATCCAGGTCCCAAACCCACACTGATTCAGAAACCAGTGGAAGGATTGTACATCATCCCACCACGCATCACCCTTCTTTTTTATTGCCCTGCCTGTAACATGCTTTCATCTCACATTCCTTATAAATCCCCTGTAGCTTTGACTAAATTAAGTAATTTAGCCCCATTGCACATTTTATTTTCCTWCCCCTATTTCCTGCATTTAATGATCAGGAAAAGGTTACAGGCACACTGTTGTCAGAGATGCCAAGATGAAAAGTGACTGTGTCTTTCTTCTCAGGGTTTTTTTTGTTGTTTTGTTCTTCTCCATGTCTCCTGTCCAGATTTTGATCGACTCCGCTATGAATAAAACATCTCAACACAAATCTCTTCCTTCGTTAGTTTGCTAACAGTGATCTTGTTAAAAGGCTTTCTGGAAATCTAAATAGATTATGTAAAGTGGTCTTCCTTTACCCACAAGGTCAAAGAATTCCAATTTAGCAAAYTATGACTGTTCTTTACAGAAGCTTCGTTAATTAGATGCCAATCATGGAATGCTTTCCTAGATTTTTTCCATCTTTAACCCTACTTCAGACGTCAAGCTCATTAGCTGTTACCTTTGGGGTTCTTAATTTTCCTTTTAAACTATMCTCCAAGCCCCCGCAGGAGCAGCTTTTAAATGAGAAAATGTCTTTGATACCAGCAGAGCCATTTCATATGTCAGCTCCTTTGAACTCCCGAATAGGCACTGCGTGCATCTGAAAGCCGACACAAAACACCCCACAGTCCCTGGCAGTGCTTGACCTCAGTAGAGGAGAGAATCGGAAGAGAATAGATTATTCCATTATTAATTTAGCACTTATCTACAAGCTTAATGTTACTGTTAATTGTTTCCCTGACTTTAAGGGGACCCTTCCCGGTAGGGAAATGATCTGCTCACTGCTACACACAAGATAAGGTCAGATTCCTACTCCTGATGGCAACCGAGATCACTTAGAGATGAGGAGAGCAGAGGCCAGGGCTTTGCTTAGGCCAGGGCCGCGGGGCAGCCACACACCAGCTCCCCTGACCGGAGAGGCTGAGGATACCCCGCACCCAGAGGGAGCTGCGGTGGCTTACAGCACTGTTGGGCTCGATAAAAAGAAGAGAGGGTGGCAGGCAGGGTCAGCGGAAGGAGGAAAGMCAGCGAGTGCCACGCCACCTCTGACTGCCTGTGAGCTCTTAGAGGGGTGAAGCGTCCCTCCGAGCTCCACAGCTGCCTGCAGCTCTTCTAACCGCCGATGAACCACCAAAGTCAGAGGCCACCGCGTTTTAAATGAACAAAGCTGCCTTTTCTCAGTGCCGACAGTTCAACAGGGCACCAGCCTGACACCGGCTCCRCTTGCAGAGGGGGCAGCACTTCACCCTCATCGTCGAATGGTTGTGACATGCCAGCCTGAACAGTCTGACCTCTGCCTCCCCCGTCAGCCATTTGAGCCGTTCCCAGTTCCCAGCACAGACRAGACTACGCAACGACCCGTGCTTCTAACGAAGGCAACTGCAATGCAAATTACAGCCAGGTCCTACAGTGTCACCTTCCAGCGAGGTCACGCTGCTCCCAGAAACAGCAACTCCCAGGGGGCTGAAACCCCCCACGCCGCTGCAGGGAGAGAGGTAACRGGGTGACCAGAAGCAAAAGGGAACGAAACAGTGTGGGGCCCCCGACAGCCCCCCTACAGCTTAGCAGCACCATGTCCCTATTGCATGACCTTACTAAAGGGAGAATGAGATTACCTGGAGCCCACAGCAATCATTAAATAARTTTTGTTTTGTTAATGTCCCAAACTTTGTGCTGTAGAAAGGCGGAGCTGACACTGACAGAGAAAACTAAAACGTGGCAGCAGAGCAATGTGCAATGTTTTGGGAAAAGCCTCGTAAAGAGGCACGGGTCTCTATTTGCAGAAGCGAGCAGAACGCTGCACACTTAATCCTGAGCCTAAGCTTCCATTTAAATGTGTTATTACCACAAATAAAACCTTTAAGTTGCAGCCAACGCGGCTGTGAACGTTTACAAAGACACTGCCGAAAGGTGATCGGGTTTAGACGCCGCCAGTCGGGCGGTAAAGGCCGCCGGTACGGCCAGGCCGGCTGCCTTCGGCACGCCGGTGCGCTCCCGCCTGGGGGAGGCGGGGGAGGGGGAAGGGCTGAGTCACCGGGCGCTGAGGGGCCGCTGAGGGGCCGAAGCGTCCAGGGGCTGCAGCCCACAGAGGCCCAGGCGCGGCGCAAGGCCGCAGGGCCTAGCCGCCACGCCGGTACCTCCCCCCTTCAGGGAGGCTCCGCCGGGCTCGGTACCGGCGGGGCTCTGGCTACCCAGGCCCCGAGCCACGGGGCAGCCCCTCAGGCGGCGCGGCCCGGCCTCCCCCGCCCC
>JASVER010000166.1:1456238-1483610 GCA_030449065.1 Oceanodroma leucorhoa
CCCCGCCGGCCGCGCCCCGGGGCCCCGCCGGGCCCCTCAGCCGCCGCGGGCCGCTCACCAGGGCTCACGCGCGTACTCCTCCATCTTCGCAGGCGCCACCGCCTTCGCCCGCCTTCCCGCCGCGCGATTGGCTCACCGCCTTTCCGCCGCGGCCAATGGGGGCGGAGGGCGGGACTAGGCGGAGGGGAGGGAGGTATGCGCGGCGGTGTCGGCGCATGCGCCGTGCCCCTTTCGCCCCGCCCGGCCGGGGGCTGACTGAGGGCGGCGGGTTCCCGGGGCCTGCGCCCCGCCRTGAGGCCGCCCCGCGGGAGGGCCCGCGGCGTCTGCCGGGCCCGCTCGGCTCGTCCTCGGGCACAGCGTGTGACCCTGGGGAAGGGCGCTCAGAGGGGGCTGTCCTGGCAGGGCCCTGAGGGCTGGCTGTGGGTGCCCCGTGGCGCGGGTCGGGGGCAAAGGAGAGACAGGGGGAAAAAGCGCTTGTGCCTCTGTCAGGGCTCGGCCCGCGTCACGGCGCTCCGGCGAAGGCCTGAGACGCAAAGCAGCTTTTATTTAGCCCTCTAATGAGTAGTGCCGGTGGTAAAAGCGTGAGCAAATCCGAGAGACGTCAGGCAGCTGCTCTGTCTGTRAATGCATCCCGACAGAAAATGGCGGTGGGCGCCCTGGAAGTGGAAGCGGAGGAGCCTGGCGGTGCCCGGGCTGGAGGAGGACACGGGCCTGGTGATGGAGGGGTCGGTGCAGGGTGACGTGCCCGCGCTGAAGGCATCCATCCCACCGGAGCCGCTGAGACACGGGAGCGGCACCCACCTCGCTCCTGGCGCTGCTGAATCGGCTGGGCTGACCTCGAGGGGTCCCTGGGGACGCTTCTGTGGGCYGGGCAGCGTGGGCGAGAGCTGGGCTTTGGGGTCCCGCTCAAGAGACGTTGCCTGCAAGAGGGCAGTTCTGCAGGGAGGCCGGGAAGGCAGAGCTGAAAACCACAGAATTTGTCTCTGTGCTGGCAGCAAATGCCAGGGCAGCCTGCAAAGCCCCCGAAGCCTTTCCCCACATGTTTGCAAGTGCTCTAAGTTGTGAATCACTTATTCTTTTCACACTCCTAATTTAACYTTACACATCACACTCTCTTGTAAGGGCAGTAAATCATTTCGTTGCAACAGGCAATACAGATTGTGTGCCGAGGCACTTAATTGGCCTAATAAATCATAGGCTGAAGCAATGGAAAGGAGCTGGAATGTTCTACCTGCTTTAATTTGCTGTTTTTTCAAAGACTCCTTGTGAATGTAAGCCTTCACGGTCTGAGTGCGGCGGTGGCGTGTTTGCCCTTGTTGAAGGCAGGATGGGAGCAGAGGGCGATGCAGTAACGGAGATTACCGGAAGGTGGTATTGTGGCTTCTGCTTTGCCCAAGGAGGGGCGATGGGAAGAGTGAAAAATTTCAGCCTCGTCCCAGCCACTGTAGCCTGGTCGAGCCTGGGAGCAGACCTCTTCACTCTCATAGAATCACAGAATGGTTTGGGTCAGAAGAGACCTTAAAGATCATCCAGTTCCATCCCCCCTGCCATGGGCAGGGACACCTTCCACTAGACAGGTCCCACACTGGCCTGACCCTCCTTAGCGTGGCAATTTCTGGCAGTAGCCCTTTTCCTTTTCCCTAATGGATGGCAGGTTAATTATATCAGGCTAAACGATCATTCTGGTCATCCCTTTCACAAGCTGTGGGAGAGCTTGTGAAACCCCCTGCCAAGGCCCTGTGGTGCTTGAGTTGCAGTGGCCAGAGTCACCAAAGGGACTTCCAGTAGCTCAGCTGGGGGCACTGGTGGCACCCCCRGGCAGGGGGGTGGAAGGTGCTCAAGGGCTTTCTGGGGTTTTCTGAATTTCCCTGCGGCCAGGAGCTGGTTCCTTTCCCGATATATAATGTCTTTTCCACACTTCCCTCGCTCTCACATGAGCAAGTGTTTTGTGGAGGGAGGTTTTGCGTGAAGTTGCTGTTGTGTTTGGGAGAGAAGCGGTTTCTCTCGCTGGCCATGGRACCAACATGTTCCAGAGCAGCCGCGTGTCCCAACGGGGCCGGGAGATGTTACTTGCTTTGTCAAGGAACATCTTATAAAATGAAAAAAAGATCAGTACGTTTAACCTTTCCTCCTGCAGGCTCTGAAGGAAAGGGAAATAAAACACATAAGAGGAATCCATCCCATTTTCAGCTTCATCAGCTAATAGGAAAAAATAAAGGAAGACGGACAGTCCTAGGTGTTGGCGCRAGAGACGGGGGGCACGGGAAGCTTTCCCAGCTCTGCCAGAGACCCTGTACACGCACCTGGAAAAGGTGCTTAATCTGACTCCGTCTCGGTTCCTCMTCTCTAAGACGTGGCTAATCATGTTGCTGTGTTTCAAAGGAGTGTTGTGCAGAAATACTCATTAGTGCCTCGAGGTGCTCAGTTGCCATGGAGATGGGGATCCTGATAAACACAGAGACTGACGGAGCCTCGGYGGAGATTCAGAGCTGCTGGGAGCTCCTCTGCACCAAACCGCGCCGCGCCGTGCCGCACCGCGCTCTCCTGACTGGCACAGCTTCAAAGGGCCGGCGTCAAGCCCGCGGTGGCTGGTGCCGGCTGCGGAGCGAGGCCCAAGGGTCCCCACACACGTCCCCTGTCCCAGTTGCTGGTGGCCTGTGAAAGAGCAGCCAGTGCAGACATATCCAGAGCTCCTCTTATTCTGGGGTGAAAACGCTAGATTTTCTTTCAGAGTTTTCTTTCTTATGGCACTGAGAACTCCGTGGAATATGGTGCAGTCAGAGCTATGCTAATATCCCCATCTAAAAAGAGACATGTGACAGCCAAGATAAATTGCAGTAAGTCCATCCGCTATAAACCACGACAAGTTTAGGGTGACCCCTGCTTCTCTCCCGGCTTTTYGGCTAATGAAATCTCTGCAAAACCCTGACTCTGTGTTACCTCTRCATAGCCAGCTCTGCAGCTCAGTGGAGGAGAGCCCGGCAGACGTGGACTCCCAGATGAGGGAATGATGTGTGATACTTCAGGAGAAAGTCGGAGCCTCCCAGGTCACGTTTACAGCTTCTTAGGGAACTCGGTGTCTGGTGCATCTCATCACAGGAGTCAAGATTCGGGAACAACAACATAGAGACCCTATCAAGGTGTCGACAGTGATTTTATTTTGTTGAAAACCAATTTACAACACAGGAAAGAGTCATGAAGGAAAGGCAGACAGACAGAGAGACAATTCCAGGTTTTACTTGCCAGTGGAAAGGTTCTTYCTCTGTTTTAGCATTGCAGATTGTCCCTGGGGTTGTCCCCATACCCTGTCCCTGGAGGCAGGGGTGGCACACCCGAGAAAGCTTGGATCTTTGCTGGAAGAGGGAGACACGTAGCTATGATCCCTCACTACCTTTTTTTYGTGCCCTCTCCAGCTGGGAACTGAGCTTCCAGTTTGTTGCGTACCTCTTACAGGCACTTGCCATTTGCTCCTGGTGACTGAGCACAGCGACACCGTGTAGAAATACCGGGCGTTTGGTCATTTCTTCCATCCCCAGACTCTGTTAACTCAAATTTCTCTTCTAGAAGACACAGCGTTAAAACCATTTGAACTCCGTATCCTGAAAAGCAACCAGACAGCACGGTAGAGAGGTCCAGGGCTGTAGTAAGGTGCAACAAGCAAGACACTCCTTTGGCTTCTGTGGGCAACGAGAGCACAAATGGACACCAAAACGCTAAATTCACTCTGGTTCCTGTTGCATTCAGTGCCTTTGCAGCCATGGCAGTTTTGGGGTGAGGGAAGGAGAAGAGTGTCACTGGGCTGAGACCAGAAGAAGGTGAAGGGGATGGCCATGTCCCTCCTAGTCCTCGGTGCAAGTGAGCACCAAAATGAGGGTCATGATATCAGGGAGATAGAAGTGACGGAATGAAATGGGATGAAATTCAACACGGCAATGTTTAAGGTTATRCACTTGGAAACTAAAACCAACAGTTTCTTCTACAATCTGGAAAAAATCTCAGTCGTGCTGGTGAATCATAGGAAGGCTATGAGCAGGAGCTGGGCGCTGTGCTGCTGGAGATAAGTGAAATCCTAGAATGCAACAAGAATGTGCATTTCCCGTCAAGATGGGGAATGTCTAGTTTGTAACACAAGGCATTGGGAGACTCACCTGGAGCACCCTGTGCCTGTGTTCAGGACGGGACCTGAGCCAGGGAGACGGGCAGAGAAGGTAATTAGACTTATGAGGAAAATCTTACGAGAGCTTATTTTACTCAAGGAGACCAAAGGGCTGCTTGCTTGGACAAGAAAAGAGAGAGGCCTGAGAGCAGGAGTAAATATTAGGAGGACGATAAAAGAATGAAGAAAAAAGGATGAAGTTGGCAGCATAATGAATGGGTACAAAATGCTGTGCATGGGGTAAAGCTGCCTTGAAACTTGGAGAGAAGAGCCTATCTGCCTCTGTCTCTCTGGGAGAATTTGCAGGTACCAGTAAGCTKCTTTATGGATTAGGTTGATGGAAAGTAGGTGCCTCCAACCAAAGCCCAGGCTTAGGGCACTGCCTGAAACAGGAGCGGGAGAGACTCAGGAATTTAGTCTGTGTGGAAGGAGGGATGTCTCTGCGGCTTGGTGAGGGGAAATGGGAGCGTTGTGATGAAGAGCAGCTGCAGAAACACCCCTGCAGAGGACAGGGAAGCAGCAGAAGCTCTGATAAAGCGACCCCGGGACGGTGCTGCCGTCAGACTTTGCAGAGCGAGGAGCAGGCGCCGGGCTGGGCTGGCACTCGCTGCCTGCTTCCTCCCCGCTTCAAAGGCGCTGGACTTTGCACATCGTTCGTAAAGAAACCGGTCTGCACCAGCAACATAACTATCCACCACCTCTTTCCCGAAGGGAAAAAAAAACCCCACACAGATCCTGAAGAGCAGCAGGATAAAGATGAAAACTTTCTCTGGGGTGGGCGCTTTATTGCCGATTTCAGCCAAGAGCTGTCACTGTCCCAGCAGAAACTCTCCCCTCCTGTAACAGAGGAGACACCTCATATCTTCGGAGCCATGCTGACCAATTTATTAGCCCTCCGGCACCGATGGGCACATGCTAGGGATCTGCCTCCCCCACCCCCAGGTCCTCAGCCTGCCAGCTTGTGCATTTTTGCGTGTTTTCTCACTAGGTTGGCCTATTGCCTTTAAAAGGCTAAATGCTCCGGACTAAATTTGGTCATGCAGCTCTGCATGGTTCCCTGGAATGTCCTCGGGTTTCAGGCTCCTCTGATAGCACCATTCCCCGCCTCCCGCTGGGCTCCATTGGCTTCCCAGCACCCGAAATCGCGGCTGGATCCTGTTATTGGCCAACTCTTGGGCCGAGGGGTGTCCCCTTTTTATAACTACTATATCCCGGGCTGCAGCGATTGAGAGCTGCTGAGATTTAACACTTCAGCACCTGCTGCTGCTGGGGGAAGCAGCGGTGGAGCTTCGGCTTCTTTTTTTTTTTTTCTCCTTCCTTGGGTACCACACACAACCGCAACCGTGTCTCGCCAGCGAGCCAAGATGTCCAAAGTGGCCAAATATCGGCGGCAAGTTAGTGAAGATCCAGATATTGACAATTTGTTGTCTACTCTGTCTCCAGAGGAGATGGAAGAGCTGGAAAAGGAGCTGGATGTGGTGGATCCAGATGGAAGCATCCCTCTGGAGCTCAGTCAGAAAAACCAAACAGAAAATTCCCCACCTGGCCCGCAAAACTGCGACACAATGCTCAATCACTGCGAAAAGGAGACCAGGAAACTTATTCAGAGGGAACRCTCAATAGACGTAAGTGACACCTCCCCACGCTTGAGCTGTTTCTATGAAAAATGCAGGGGCATACCTGTGAGCTCTGCTGGGCTGTTTTAGGGGACRAGATGGAAAACACGAATCCCGAGAAAGGCATGCTGTGCTTGCTAAAGAGGAATAGCTGTCCTGTAGAGATCAGAGGAGCGAGGCAGGGGGCTGGTCCAGGCACTCCAGGAAGGAACAGGGTATTTCATAAAATCCTGGTGTTACTCACAAAGCCAATACCTGTGCTGGTGCCAGGGATTTTCTCTCTGCCTCTGCTCTAACATCCTTTGGCAGGGCTGGCAGCAGAGATGGTACTCCCAGAAGGTGGCTGGAGGGGCCGGTGCAGTGACAGCGATCCCTTGGGCTGCGTTTCTTTTTCCTCCTGTTTTTTTCCCTTTGGAGATCTCCGGACTCTCAGTCCCTTCGGTTCCACTTGTGCAAAAGCTTAAACAGCCTCTGGTTCTTGTGGAATAAAACAAGTTTGCTGCTTTGTGGAAATCACCCCGAGAAGCAGGTTTTGCCCCAAGCTGTTTGTTTCATGTTTATTGTTCGGTTAAAATTCATTCTTTTATTTTGATTTGGGTACATTTATCTCCTTCTTTTCACCTGGCAAATCTTTTAATAGCTTGCTTTGAGCTAGAAAGCTTCGTGCCAGTCCCTCTCATCTTTTTGTGCCTTGCCTTAGTGGGAGCCAATCCCACTTCTCTGTAACATATATTAACCTCTGCACTAAGAATATTTGGTATGCGCTTCGTGCGTGGGAGGCTGGGAACCATTTGGTTTCCCTAGTTTTTCACAGCAGGCTGAGCCAGAAGGTGAAAGAAGAGTCTTCAGCTATTTATCTGTGTAGTCACGGGCAGATTTCATGTCCCAGGCTGGATTCCCATCTGCTGTGACGGGACAGGGCTGAGGAGTATCAGCAGCATAAGCAGAGCAGAGGCTTATGTGGATACCCCTCTTAAGAGACTGCTCTGTCTCCGATTCCTTATCTATTCCAGGTCACCCAGCAGTACCCTGGGTCTCCCAGCTGAGTAATCGAGCTCTAACTAGCCCGYGAGTGCTTGGAAATAGCTCGTTATGGATGTGTACAGAGTTTATTATAGGAGGGTCCTCTCCTGACCGAGGCCTGGGAGAAAGCAGGGAGAAAAAGATGAAAATTGCAGCTATAGGAGAAATAAATGAAGGTTTACTTTGGAGACCTGAACAAGGGGTTAAACAGTTCCCCCCACCCCTCTCCAAGCTGGGGCTTGCGCCGCCCGGGAGCTTTGCTCTAGCTGTGAGGACAAGGCACTCGCAGCCTTCACCCTCTATATGTGGCGTTTGGCGTGGGCTGGGGGACAGCAAGCGCCGTGCCCCTCGCCACGAGAGCACTGGGTTTATTTTCCCACCAGTGGGCTGGTGGAAAATTTCCCCGTGGTGGGGAAGTGCAGGTGCTGCAGAACAAACCTGCCTGGAAAGAGAAATGCTGTTATGTGGGACCAGTTATCCCAGTGGCGCCGCGGGGTTTGCACTGGTTTGCAGGTGATCCTGGCTTGCAGCCAGCACTGAGAGCTGACACTTAAAAAGCTGCTTTTTGAGGCAGGGGGGACTCTTGCGTTTGGCCTCACTAGTGATGCTATTTTGTTTTTAGCCGTGGGAAGATGAGGGGTCAACTGGGAATTGGGATAGGGAAGTGTCCATGATCAGGAGGAAGGGAGGAAATTTGTGGTTTTCAGAAAAAGAGAGCTGGGAAATTGTCTGGTTAAACACTGCGTTATTTGGAAGATGCCTGCAAGTGCGTGTGTGTCTGTGTGCCGYGGGAGAGGACTCGGGACGGTGGCAAGGGGTGGCACGGGGAGGAAAGGCGCCCCGGGAGAGGGTGCGCAGCTCCGGGGAGGTCCTGGGAAAAGCGCTCGCTGTGCTCTCCTTTGAACTTCAGTAGCTTTGGGCCATGGAAGACAAAGCAAGTTGGCTGCCGGTCAAATTTGTCGGTGAAACTGGCCCAGTTAGATTGCATTGCAGTAACTGGATATGGCAGAATTGACTTTGTTCTTCTATTTCAATCCCTGGAGGCCAAGAAAAAAATATCCTCCACCCCTTCCTCCTTGGCATTGTTAGSACCTGGGATTAGCACCCAGAAAATGCCAGCTCGCAGGGCTGGCGGGTCAGCCCATGCCGGTGGYGGAGCAGGGCCGTTGCTCCACCACCACGAGGCACAAGGACGGGATGGGACGGGATCACTGGACTGCAGAAGCAGTYGCAGAAACCAGCCCAGGAAGCCGATGGTTCCCTCCACCCGAGGAAGCCTCAGGGCTGTGTTTTGCTGCAGGATGGAGTGAGAACACGGAACCATCCGGAGCATCCCAGGTGGCTCCCGAGCTCTCACCCACCTGCTCAGAGCACTGAGGCTTGCGATGACAAATCGCGCTCTCCTATCAGTGGATTTCATGTTGCAGCAGGCAGCGAAGCGCTTGTGCCTGCCGACACAGGCACTGTGGCTGCACACCCACGGGGGGTGGCATTCCCCAGCCCAGTGCAGGCATCACCCCATCAACGTCCGTCCCAGCCTCTCTCCCTTGACGGCTCCCAGCATTGTGCATCCCAACCCCAGGCAGCGCCCGGCGTCCCTGATTAAACACATCGAGGAAAGCCTTTGCGAGGGAGAAGCAGACGCGTGAGCATGGGAGGGGAGCACGGGCACGAGGGCAGGGAGGGAATGGGAGGTCCTTCCAGTGGGACCGGCCCTCTGAACATCTGGAAGATGTTATCTTGCGTCTGTGATGTCTCTTCAGCAGGGAGGGACGGGAGGTTAGATTCTTGTCCTTGAACTACAGAGTTTATAGGTCCGTAGTTGCTTTGCACGAAGGCACTGAGGAYAGAAGATATTAGGGAGTTCCTAGTCCAGCTCCACAGTGGCACCTCGGGCCGTGTCGTTGCTAAAACTCCTTTTGCAAAGCTGGGGGGTGTCTGGGTCGCAGCCCCCGCAGTGCCACGGCCGCTCACAGCCTGCCGGGACCGGGGACGGGGCAGCACCYGCGCGGGGCCGGCAGCACGCTGACCCAAGCTGCTGCACCCCGGTCTCCGCACCTATTTTTCCTCCTCCCTCCTTCCATCCTTCTTTGTGCAGTTGCTGGTGGGACGTTGTCTGTTAGCTGGGATGTGCAGGAACTTCTCCAAAGTGCAAATTACGGTATTTTAAAGGGAAAGATTCTGTTTCTGCCCATTTCGCAGTTCTTCCTGCGGCCAGTGCCCTGTTCTTGGACTGGCTCCATGCACCCCCATTCCCTTCTAAATATTGGGAKGCGTGGGTACATTTAGAAATATTGTAACTACATAATAGCACGTCTTCTTCGCGATGAAAAGGGCAAGCTTGGGTAACTAGGAAGCAGTTTATAAACAGCCCAAAATAGATGTGAGCTTTGCGCTAACTTCTCCGCACTGGGGAGCCAAATTCACATCTTGGTGATGCATTAATTAATTAATCTTCATTTTGCATTGCTAGTGAGTAAAAGTACACCCCAAGTTCAACAGTGGGGCTTGGGACAGTGCTCTCTCCGGATGCGCTCAGCAGGGCTGCCTTGTAGGTCCRTGAATCAAGAGAGCCAAAGTTAAACTAATATGCACAAGCAGATAAATGAAGAGGTGATTTCTAATAGCTCGTGGCTCTTTGCTGTAGCAGGCAAAGACATAATGAGAGAGAAATCTAGGTCAGAAACACGCTGTAAARTTGAAGCAGTGGCATTAAGCGAAGGATGATTTACTGATACCAAGTGATACTAAGCTGACTTGGTATCACTTGAAATCTTTGTGTCGTGCCTAGGATTTCTCTTTAAAAGAGGAAAAGCTGTTTGTGCCAGGGGATGGGGGCTCAATGCGAGTGTCTCTGCGGGGTGGGTTTCTCTGGCAGCTGAGCTGTACGAGCAGATGGGTTTTGTGAGAGCCCCTCTGGTTTTGTCCAGTTCTTCCTCTGCTGTTGGTGACATCTTCTTTAGAAAGCATGTACCTATGCATATAGCACTGTGATATACCCTGGAGATACCCCACCTTTCCCATTGGCGTTCGGTCACTCCTAAACCCCCTCAGGGATACCTTTGCCAGGAGGGACCTGGCTGAGAAGAGCTACCCCGTGGGAAGGACCACCGCTCCSTGTGAACCGTGCGTGCTGTGGGACCAGGTGGTTTGGTGGACGAGTGCTCCTAAGCCATATCCATAGCAGGAGGTTTTACTTTTGAAAGCATGCCACAAAACCCACCCGCTGCTGTTCTTGGCTCTCCTTGGATTCCCACCTGGGCTCACCGCAGGGCCCAGGTGGCTCCAAAACACTGAGCATGGGGCGGCAGAGGCAGCCCCTYCTCGTGCTCTCCTTCTCCAGCACCACCACCTTCCCTGGGAGTGGATGGAGCCTCCTTCCCTCAGCTTCACCTGTAAGGAGAGGACACCTGGATGTCCCAGCCCCATCAGAGTCCYCAGCCCTGCCTCCCAATAGGGCTGCACTGATTTCATGCTGCTTCAAGCAGGAATGGCTGGGAAAATGCAGGGAAATTGCATGTGGGGGCATTACCCTACTGATGGAGGGGATTCATTCCAGGGCCACAAAACCACTTCTTTTAGCAAGATGCTTGCACACATGGTGGATGTCTCTTTCCCTGTAAGCCTAGGGCCCAGCTTCTTGGAGGAGAAGGCTCTGAATGGGTGACTTTGGATGCCAGGGCAGCTGTGCACAGACAGGGCTGGCTGTGCATACTGCAGATGGTCCCTGTATTTTTGTCTCCTGAAGGTTGAACACCCTTCCCACAGGAGAAATTGAGGTGGCTCAGGCAAGTGTCTTCCAATACCTTTCCCCTTCCTCTCGGATGCCCCACTCCCCACGCGCACTCCTGTTCCAGGTCCATGCATCCTTATCCCTGCAGGCTGCTTTGCCTGGCTCGGWGCTCCTGGGGACATCCTTGTGTCCCCAAGCTGTAGGCTGCATACAACTGACAGTGAGTGGTGGGACACCATTCCTCATGGCCGGGCTTTGATGCAGAGGGAAAAGCAGTGACCTTGGAAGGAGTTTATTTAACCCAAATGCAGCGTATTTGAGGCATGCTGGTGCCAGAGAACAGCAGGTCCTATTGCCACGGATAAGGATTACAAAACTCCTTGGGAAGGTCTTGTAAAAAGTCCTGCTTTCCTTTCTAACTTACTGGGGTGCGTGCATGTAGGCTTGGCGCTTGCTGCTGGGTGGTATTTAATCCAGTTACTGGTGGCTATATGTGGAGTGAGATACCATGAAATGTGAAGATCCCTACCAATGAGCCCTTCTTCAACACCACGGAAAAACAATTTAGTATTTAAATTTCTTATTAATGCTCAAAGCTTGTCATCTTTTCATGAAAATATCTGGAGGAAAAACAAGCTCCACATTTAAATAGCTGGGACAGACTCAAGGGAAATTGTAAACGAGGGAAAAGAAGTGGTTGTATCATTCTTGAAGCATCTTACCAGTCTGTGACTAACACATTCGTATTTAAACTCTGCTGTTCTGTTTATCAGCCCGTTCTGTCGACATGCCAAGACTGTTCCTTCTCTCTTCCAAGAGTCTTCACCAATTCCCAGCACTTGCCTTTCTTTTAACCATGTCCTGGGCAGGTCTCTAGCACTCTGGRTGCCTGCTTTTCCCTCACCAGAACATGTTGTTCTGCCCAGCTCCTGGCCTCCAAAAGATGTGTAAGGGGTGGGTGACACCGGGGCATCCTTTCTCCTCGTGCTTTTCCAGCAGCACCCAGCTCATGCTGAGGTGGGCAAGGGACGAAGGTGTGGGTCCTTCCACCAACACACAGAGTGGGAATGGAGCTGGTGGCCCCCTGGTCTTTGCGTTACTCCCGCAGACGATAGCCAGGGATATCCAAAATAGTCACACATTTTGAAAGAAACCAAAGGTATTAAGTCGTTCCTTAAAGGAGGCCACAGATGGTCTCTGCTTGTGGCTTCTCCAGCCTGCTGCAGAACAGCCCATCCACGAGAGCCCTTTTATTTGTCACCTTCAGTTGTTCAAAAATGCAAACTGCTGTTTTCTGCGCTCGGATGTTTCGTTCTTCATTTCTGAAAATGTACCAATCCTGTAACAAGAAGGACGAGCATCAGAAGCCAGAGCTGTCAGCTAGCAACAGACGATAAAACAGACCTCCAAGGCGCAAAGAGAAGCAGGAACGATGCCGTGACGGATAACTGAAGGATCTGCAGTGTAGAGAACAGCTGAAGCAAACGAGGTGGCAACGCACCCAGGTTTGAACTGCATTTCTGAACAAACGGTGTGAGRAGGAACCTCGCGGCCAGATCGGTGTTTTCATAACGCTGTTGGGAAACAGCGGCAGAACCCTTGCTTTGCCGTGACTGGGGCGAGGGGCAGCACAAAGCGTTCCCAGCGACTCGTAGGTCGCGCTGAAGGCACACTCTGTCTGGGAGATACGCGGTCCATCTAAGGGCACAAGTGGGAGAAAAAGCTGAATTTCTCGTCAGTCTGAAAAAAACGAGTAAAAAGTTGAGTTCTATATTTACATAAACCACAACTGGGATGCAGATAAATCCATGGAAATGCTTGGAGCGTTTAGCTTATATGGGCCGAGCTGCCACAGGCAGGGAGGTTTATTGTCTGTTTATGTTGAGCTGATAAATAGACATACAGAGGAGGAAAAGAGCTGGGATCCTTTACGTATCACTTTCTTTCGCAGCGTTATGACATCATTTGCATGCTAAAACGGTCTTGGTGACTCAGCTCCCAGCAGGACCCTGGGATTAACCTGTCATGTCACTCAAGCCCACCCTTTGCCGTGGTGGGAATTGCAGCACGGTGGAGCAAGAGGATCTCGCTTTGCCGGGGAGGAGATACCAGGGCATTTGTTTTGAAGTCATGGCGTGGATAGCGGCAACGGCAGTGGACCAGCCACACCACGAAGTGACGTGAGTCCTTTCCTCTGCCCAGAGCACAGTGCAAACAGGGTTGAAAACAGACAGGAACAAGAGCTGCAGAAATGCAACAGGAGAGGTGACAGCCCAGGGTCACAGAGGTGTGCTGGTGTGTGCAGCCCGTTGACGTTGGGTTGAGTAGGCCAAGGCTGGGACACGATATTTGGGTCAGGATTTACGCCAAGACCTGCCAGATGCTGCCGAGGGCTCCGAGCGGCCCTGCCTCCTGGCAGGGGGACCGTGGCAGGAGGTGGGCATGCCCGGCACGGGAACCAGCACCCGCGCAGCCATGAGAGCCGCCGGCAGCAGAAAGGGACCTGCAGTTTGCTTCCTTTCAGGGAAGATCTCCAGTTTCTAAGAACTAGAGATTGTGACTCCTGGCATGCCCTGCTTTATCTCATTAAGTGCTGTGTTCTGGGCTACAGCTCCCCTSTGGTGTAGGAGCCCAAGCAGCCAGTGCTCCTGTTTCTCATAAGCTATTTAAGGGTTTTGAACAGCAAACCAGCTCTCTGATTTTGGCAGGTAGGCACCTGGGGCTGGGGCTCATCTCACCTGCTTCAAAGACCTTGATTCATGCTCCCACAGTGGGTGCCTGTGGCCACTGGTGATGCCRTGGGGTGTCTGTGATGGTCCCATGGGCTGGCTGATGGCACCCATGGAGACCTGCACCAGCAAGGGGCCTGGAGATGCTTTCCATGTAGTCCCAGGAGGCTGGGAGCCAGACTCCTGCTTCTGAGACCCCCGTGACTCAGAGGATGGGAGATAGGATTTAAGACTCGCTAGGGCTGAATTGCAGTTCTTCTGTTCCTAAAAATCTGAGGAATGCTCTTCGTGGGCTGCCCACAGAAAGTGCACCAGGCAGAAATCCAGCCTTGAGGTGGCTGTGGTGTGAATCGCTGACGTTCACTGCCCTTTGCAACCTCTGCCGAAGAGGAGGCGATCAGAGAAAAGGTCTCATCTTGGGAATATCCAGTTCAGCCATGGCAGTGCCAGGAGAAGGGGCTGGGAATACAACGGATAAAAGAGAAAAACCCCAACTTCTAAAATCAGATTTTGTTAGAGAAGCAAAAGTTTCCATTTGCAGAGTATCCAGCAGCTTTAAGGGCTTTCTGGAAAATGGCTGCATGTCACTGTGGAAGGGCTGGAGCTATTCTATTAAAGGAAACCCAGCTGAAATGTTTGTTATTGGCCTTAACTCGGCAATGAAGGCAAAGCAAGACAAAAGTCAGGGCCAGAAGTTGTCCAGTCTCTGGAGGACAGACTGCATCTCAGAAGGAGGATGTTTTTAAAAACATTGGCCTGGGAAGTGCAGGGTGATATCAGCCAGTGATATTTGGGGTCAGAAAGGTCTGAGCAGAAGGGAAGGGGAATAACTGAGTTCCTTGTTAAAATAACAGAGTAATAGCTGAGGCGGCACAGGGCAAGGAGTTGTTTACATCGCTCTGGGCTTCATGGCCAGGGGGTCATGCTAGGTCTGCATGTGTCCCAGTGCTGGAAGCCGAGGTCCTTTCACCCTTGCTTCATGCCAGAAGAATCCAAACGTGCCAAGAGGGAAACTCTTTGCTGCCTGGGAGTGGTCCTGCCAGGGAGCCCCTCGGGGTCAGAGCTCTGCGGGGCGTACGGGGGGTGCGTCTCACAACACCGGCCCGTGATGTTTGCTCTTAGCTAAGGACCAGGAGGGTTGCCCTGGCACTGCTGCAGGTAGAGCAATGCCGGATCCCCTTGTGAGTGGGGGGGTGTCACGTAGACCTGGACTCAGCTGTCCTGGGCAAGCAGGGTCAGCAGAAGCCTCGCCGTCCCGCTTCCTCCGGTAGTCTCTGGCAATCCAGGTTTAGTAGCTCTCAGGACTCGGACAAGGACACAGCATTTTTTCCAGGAATGTTCTTGGCTCTGAGTTGTCCCTGAGTTACTCAAAACTGGCCAAGGAATGGAGGAAAGGAGCAGCTTGGCCAGCTTGTTGTGGTTTAGCTTGGCAACCCTTTCACATGCCTAGAGCATAATGGCAGCGGGTACCCAAATACCCAGGAACGTCAAGTGCAAAACAACCTGCCTTTGCCCACGGGCCACCTCAAGGGACTTCTCCGTGCAGTGGGACAGTCTCGGGGGACATTCCTGTCCCCTGGGAGCTCTCATGTGTCTTGTGCCCAGCCTCCTCAGCCCCCTTCACCCACGGTCACACTGAGGGGGGTGGGATGCTGGTGGCTCACTCACAGTCTCTGGCTGGTATTTGGGGTAGCTGGGCAGGACAGAGGGGACATTGGGGCTCCTTTAGAACCCACACAACTAGGTAGGTGTCTCCAGAGGATGATGCAGATGCCCAAGGTTAGAGCTGTGGGTTCGATCTCAGAGTCTCGTCGTGGCTCTGAAGACCTTTGTAGGACTCGGTAGCATGTGTAGGACAGACTGAAACCCCTCAGGTAGTGATACCAGATTGGCTCATTAGTTATGGATTCATAATTATGCCTAAAACCCCTACTTCAAATAACCAAACCCAGCTTCCTTCCCTTGCCAGTCTGGCCTGGGAGCCCCCAGCTGACCGACAGCTTTTAGCGAGCTGTCTCTCTGTCTCTCAGAGTTCTCTCCTCATCCCTGGGGCTTCCCCACTTCCCAGCTCTCCCACCTCCAAAAGCCCCTCCGTCACTCAGGATTTGCGTGGGACCGATGGAGCTTTGCTGGTGGGTACCTATTGCCTGAGCCATGCCCGCCAAGAGACGAACTGGAAAATGTCCCGTTGGCTGTGGGAGAAATTTATTGTCCCAGCAGAGGCTGGGAGAAAGGGACAGTCTCCTAGCCTGGACTTTATCCCCCATCCCTACATCTCTGGAGAGGTTCTGGTTGGTTTGCAAGGAGCATGGCTTTGGGTGGGGAGTCTCTGTTGGTGGTAAAAGCCATGTGCCAGGCAGCCAGCACGCCAAAACGGCTCTGCTGGTGGAGTTGCTGGAGAGGAGGGAGGCAGTGAGAAGACTCATGGGCTCCAGTGGGCTGCAGCGTACATGCAGAAATTACCCCATGTGGCCAAAATAATTGCTGGATTAATTAAGTTCAGCTGGTCCAGTTGTCCTTCAGCAGATGTCTGCATCTTGCTTTAGGAGGGCCATGCACTGGTGTAGGGCAGTTCGGTTACAAGCAGCGATAACTCCTTGGTGCTTGCAAGAGTGTAGGCACCAGACTTGTGCCTACAAGCGGAGATGCAGCTCAACTGACTTAGCTAAATAGGTGCAATTTCCACGTGCGGGCAGCTTCTGAAGGCGCTGACACTTGCCTCTCGCTTTGCTCCATGTTTTCCCCTTATATTCCTCAAGAACAGATGTCCCCGTAGCTGCACCAGGCGAGGACCGTGCCCCTCTGCTCAGCTGTGTGCGAAGCCCGTGTCCCCATTGCCAYCCACAGCGAGCAGCAGCTGGAGCCATCAGCCACGTTGGAGCTAACCCCAGATTTTCCAGCGGTGCTGGTGATGGGGGTAGGCCTGATCCTGGCTCAGGCTTCCCCTCTCGTGCTCTTGATGCTCTCATATCAGCTGGGGGGTGATGTCTTACAGCTGGGGGATGATATCTCACAGTTGGCTTCCAGAGGCCACCAGAGCTGCAGGTGACATTAAGAGACCGAGACCATTATTTCTGGAGCCATTTTAACATGAACTGCAGGTACAGGTTTGGCCCTGAGATCTTTTGCTGACGGCCCAGTTTCCTCCTGGGGTGCAGCGTGCCACGTGCCCCCAGCAGTGACCCTCACGGAGGAGCCGTCCTGGACTCTTCTGGCTTCCCCCTTTCAGCCAAGTCCTCCTTGAACCCAGGTGGGGCACGGCTCCCCGGAGCCAACACGGAGCTGCTCGGCAGCACGTGCCCCCCCAAGGTTTCCATCCTTACATCTTGTTCTTTAGCTGAGCCAAGCACGTGGCCGGCGTGGCGGGGCAGTATGTTCAGCCTGGTAATCTGGGCCATGAGGGACTCTTCCCAGGACATATCTCTGAAAATAACTGCAGGCTGGTGAAAGCTGGCCCCTTCCAAAGACAAAACATTTTTTCTACAAATGCATTTCCATATGTCCTCTCTGCCAGGGACTGATGTAACAGCAGCAGCCAGGCCACTAAGTGCCCATTTTCCCTCCAGCTTGGGTACAGGTTTTGTGAGTCCCTGGGTGACCCATCCTTTCCTCTCCTCTCCAGCGTGTTCTCCTTTCACTTAGAAACCTGCTTGTGGGCACAGCAGGGTGACCAGCTCTCATTCCCCGTGCTGAGCAAACAGCCAGATTGATACCTACCGCCCAAGCAGCAATTTTCTACCCCAAAACGAGCTGCGGGGCTTTCAGGGCAGGAGGCGAGAACCTCGCTCCACCGTCACATCCCCACCACCCGCAGCAGATCTCGGCAGCCCCTCTGCTCCGCTCCGCTCCGCTCCCACCCGTCCCCGGCTCGGCCGGCTGCTCCGTCCCCATCCCCATCCCTTGCTCAGCATCGGGAGYGGTGCTGTGAACGCTCAGATTCCAGGCAAGAAGTTCCCAGTCTCCTTTGCCTTTTAAGGCAACATCTGAGTGGGTTTGAGGGTTACAAATGCTAACAAGCAATGGCAATGCTCATTTTAGTCTATTTAGAGGAAACGGGAAGGCATTTCAGTTCATCAAAACACTGGTGATTAATCAGCCAAGTACCAGGCTGTTTTCATTAGGCTTATTTTTAAAGGTCTGACACGCTGTGTAAAAATATTCCCCTAATAATCGTGCTCGCAGCAGAGGGAATGGCACAGGAGGGGGTGCAGCGGCACTGGTTTCTAGGTACCCAAGGTAAATATGTCAGCGCGGCAGAGAGGAGCGAGCAGGCAGGACTCAAGATGGCAATGGAGAGGGTACAGGGCTGGCGCTGGCCGCTGCAGATGGAGACAGCCTGGCTGGTGGCCTGGGCTGCAGGAGAAGGTGCGCTGGTGGCTGCAGGGACAGCCAGGGTTTCAAGACCAGGGGGAAGGATGCATTTCTCTCTCTTCTTCTGCATCATCCTGCCATGCAGCTCCTCTGCCGAGCACCAAGAGCTGGAGCAACGTGCTTCATTTCCAGCCCGGAGGTGAGGACTTCTGCACCGTCACCAGTGAGCAGAGCTTGGGCCAGTGTCACCACCCGGGGCTGGCACCTGCAGTGGAGCTGGGGTGGTGGGACACACCGAGAGCCCGGGGATGGGTGCGAAGGCACGCTTCCTCCTGGGCACACACGTGGCCTCGGGCAGAGCCAAGAGCAGCTTCTGACCTGGCTTTAGAGATGTCCCCAATCTCCACCAAGGGATGGAGAGTCTCGTGCAGGCAGTGGCAGATGGGTAAGAGTGACCCTTGGTTTTAGAAACACAGATCTGATTTCTTGCCTGGAATTTTTTGCTCGTTTCCTCCCCTTCTGCTGCTGCTGATGGGGCCAGGCGCTTGCAGAGGGCCTTCCCCAGCAGGGGCGGGGGTGCCATGATCAAGGCAGCTCTTGCCCCACCTGCATTAAATGAAACAGCCTGAACACCTCTTGCTGCCAGCCAGCACTTTCCGCAATAACTTGCAGCTCTTTGACAGGATCCTTTCAGCACGTACCAAATTTGCTGGAYGCACGTGATCCTGCCAACGCTGTCCGCGGTGGCATTAACACCCGCAGCCGGTCACTGCACATCCGTTGCCTTCCCTTTTTCCCCTGCCCRGGGACACAGCTGGCTCCTTTTCCCCCAGCTCCTTTCCCACATCCTGCTCTCTGGCTCCAGTCCCCTCCTTCCTGCAGACCTGCCCCACACCACAGCACCTGGACATGTGGCAACACATCCGTGGATAGAAGCTTTAATGAGAACAGCGCTAATGATGTGATAACAAGACATTCCCAGCACTTGCTACAGCAGCTTTGCTAAGCAGGGATTTGCTATGCATCTTATTTTGCTCTAGTTTCATCTTGTTTGGAGAAATCCATTGCCTTCTCTGAGCATGGGAGATGTTGTAGGTCCTCTCCAGGATTTTCCTCCCTTTCTCCAAGATCTGCTTATTCCTGGCCAAAGCCTTTGCTCTGCTTGGTCTTAGATGGCTCAGGCAGCTTAGGGGAGACTCAGGGCTCCCCACTGTCAAGTTGTGTGAGCTCGAGCTGGGAAGGAGGCGGCTTTTTGGAGAGCTTGGTGTGGCGATGAGGCCGCTGGCTCTGACTTGAGTGCTCAGCCTGCGGACACAGAAGGGCTGCAGAGCCCTGGGGGGGCAACTGTCTCTTTTCGCAGGAACCTGCAAGAAACCTCCAACCTGGGACATCCCCAAACACCTTTGAAAGGCACCRTTGGGCATGAGTGAGGGGGGACAGAGCGAGGCAGCAGTGTCCTCATCCCCCCCACACCCCCTGCCCAGCCTCCTGCCAGGGCAGACGTGGCTCTTCCTTCACCGAGRTGCTTCAGGATGTCGCTGAGCATCCTTGCACCATCCCAGCCCTGGGAACAGGGCACGTCTTGGTGAGAAGGGCCGCTGGCTCAGTGCTAGAGGAGGTGGCATCTGGGACAGGGGGGTGCTGGCATCGGGGCACCTCTGGGAGCCCCATCCCTGGTCCTTGGGGTTTGTAGCAGCGAGGGGCTGTGTGGACGGGCTCTGCAGGGGTCTGGCATGTGCTTGGCTGTTGCCTGTTTAGGTCCGCTCAGGGGAGCCAAGAAATCTCTTAACTAAATAAACAGCTCTCTCGTCCCAGATGGCATCTGTTTATACGCCAGGTACAAACAGTCCCCACGGCTGCCCCGCGCACAGCCGGGCCAGTTCTGTCCACAAAAAAGCAGTCCCCGAGGGCCAGCAGTGCCGCGTGCTGGGGAGGCAGAGCCGCACTCTGCCCCGGCACGGACACCACCGGGGCCTGGGCTGGGGGAGACACTGCGGCCGGGGCATCATCTGGAGGAGGAGGCCAGCCCTGGCTGCAGACCAGGGTCTCTGGACTCCGATTTGGGCGTTCAAGGCACTGGGTGAAGCCACGGTGCTGTCCTAGCCCTGGGAGGGTCTAGGGAGCTTGAAAAGGCATCACAGCTGCATCTCCCAGAAGCATCTTTCTTCCTCCTTTTCCTGAAGTCCTAAAGTCCCCCCAGCAAGGATGACATTYGCTCTGCCACCCCCTCACCTTGTGCTTCCTCTTCCTCCTGCAGCCAGCATCACTGTCAGGCTGCCAGCATCGCTATGGTCAAACTGAGGACGCCCAGATTAATCCCGCAGCTGTAGATTTGAGCCTGACCTAACCGTGGCTCTGCGGCCGGGCTCCCGGCTAGCAGTGTCTCAGCACGTCACCCTCTGCTCATCTCCGGACAGAAACCCCACGGTGACGGCTGGCACGCAGAGCCGAGCCGTGCTGCCGAAGCCGGGCACCCAGGAAGAGCCGGGCCAGCTGCGAGGGGCAGGAGCTGCAAGGGGCAGGAGCTGCGAGCTCCCTGGCTGCAGAGCAGGGAGAAGGAGGTTTAAACTGCCAAACCCAGACCCAGACTTTACGGTAGGATCCTCCCCTGCACAGGAAACTTGGTCCCAATGTCAGGGGTTCATCTGTCTTCAGTTATCTGTTCATAGCATTGGCTCATCTCTGTTGGGAGTGGAGGTGTCTCGTATCTGATGTTCGGGGAGGTGAATCCTGCCCCGGTGCCCTGCTCTTACTKCATTGCTGTAACAAAGTCTTGGTCCTGTGCCTGCATCTCTCCAGGCACATGAGGAAGCAAATCCAGTGCCATAAGAAAACCAACAGGCTGAAAGGCTGCGTGCACCGAGCTGCCATCAAAGGTTTTGATTGCAGAAGCAGAACATGTCAAAAYGATGCTGATGGGAGACTCTTCCCAGCCCCATCGGCCATGGGTGAAGGCTGCAACGAGATATTTGTTGTGTCCTGAAGCTGCCGGTGCTGGTTATGGCCAGCAGCAATGCACAGGACAGGCTGTGCCAAGGGTGAGGTTCAGGTGCTTGACAAAAGTACCAAAAATTACGTGAAAAGGGGGTTTGACTGGCAAGAGGCAAATGATCAAATGGCCCTAAAGCATGAAGGAAGAGAGGAAAATCCTTTGGTGCCAGAGGTAGTTTGTAAGAACATAGCCATCAAKCCTTGGGGTTGCATCCCTCTGCATGCAGGGAGGATGTAGTCGCTGCCTGARGGTCGGCACTGGAGAGACGAAAGCCAGACTAAGTTCCTCCTGCGTATTGAATTCCGGCRAACACAACAGTGGCATCGTGGTAAACATAAAAGCAAAGGCAAAAATTGCTTTTGAAGAGTGAATATACCAAGAGGCAGGCAAAACGAAAGCACTGATGCTTGCCAGCCCCGTAAGGAATGAGCAGGCATTTTGGCTGGCCTGGAGATAAAAGAAGAAACTCAGGAGGTCCAGGGCACTGCTGCATGACTTCTTGGCACAGAGAGACGGGGAGGTCCCAGGGGCAGGGGAAGGGGGTGCCAGCTGCAGTGACACCGCTTGGCTTAACCCACACGGCAAAACCTGCATCCTTCCCCAAGACCGCCCCAGTTAAGCTCTTCCCTCCTATGATGCCTTTGGACACTGGAAGAAGATGTGCTGGGAAAACATCATGCATTACAAAGCAATAAACGTCGTGTCCCCATTTCCTTGGCTTTCTGCAGAGAGCTCAAAAATGCAAACTCATGTTAAAAGGAGGCCTGTTTCAGAGGGTTGGGTGCAACTGCTTCATCAGCAGTGTCACCAGTGTCACCGGCTGTGGACTCTCCCCTGCTCGCACACGCATCCAGGCCAGCACGGGAAGCGTGTTGGGCTCTAGACCGAGCAAAGCTGCAGAGCACCCAGCTGGAAACCATTTAGGAAAGCTGGGAAAGCACTGGGAGTTCACAGAGGTAGATCACTAGATCCATCCCTGGTTAAAAAGATGATTAAAAAGAGGATAACAGAAGGTGATTAGAAAGAGAATAACTTGTAGGAGGTATGATAGGAAGGGGTCGAACAGCGCAGTCTGCTAAGGGAGATGCATCCTGCCGCTTGTTAGGTTATCGTCTGTTCACTGGGGATGAAGGAGGGCATCCYGCAGACCTCTGGAGCCCTTTGGGAAGGGGCTGGAGGCAGAAGGAGAGCAGAGATGCCTTGGAGAGCTGCAGCGGGACCTCAGCACGCCTGGGTCCTGCAGGCTCTGCCTGCATTCGGGGCACTCAGACGCTGAACCCTCCCCTGGACCCGGGACCTCGGCTGCGTTAAACTTTCCTCTTCTAAAGCAGAACCACAGGCTGCAGGGTGTGAACACGCAGTGGTAAATCACTCAGGGGAGATGGAGGAGAATCTGGCCCKTGGTCAGGGCTAAACCATCATGATTTCGAGCAGGTCGCTTACCTCCCTGAAGAGTCCTGGCCACGGGTCTGTCCCCTGCCACGGCACAGACCAGCGCTAGCTGTCCTCCTGCCCCCCACGGCACCTCCGCGTTGACTCCTGGGGACCCTACACGATGCTCTCACCAGGTTTCTATCATAAATGCCTGTTTTAGGGCGTCTCATCCCTCATAGGCGCAGTCTAAGACCTTCCTGAGACTGGACTGTCCTGCGTCCTCCTGTGCATCTTCCCCGGCTGCGGTGCTGCCCCGCGGGGCCCTGTGGCTGCTCCTGTGTGACAGAGGTGCAGAGTTGGTGACGGTGAGACTGGGGTGGCGAGTCTGGAGGTCGGAAGCATCTGTCTCTGTAACGCCTTGGTGTTTTTCTCTTGTTAGGAAAGCAGATTGAGCGAGAAGAATAAGGGAGCCAAGAATGAAGAAGAAAAGGGAAAGGAAGCTCCTTCCAAAGACCTGGCCCGGAAACGAGATACAAAAGTGGGGAAAGACTCTAAAAAGGAAGAAAGTGCACAGAAAACAGAACCAAAAGTTAAAGCTGAGGCTGAGACCAAGACCAAAGAGGAGAAGGCTATCAACGACAAAGTCAAGGCCATGGAGAAAAAGCTGATGGGAAAGGACAAAAAGGAGGAAGAGAAGGGCTCAGCGTTGAAGAAGGACACGGGGAAGGATATAAAGGAGGAAGAAAAGGGCTCAGCATTAAAGAAGGATGCAGGGAAGTATAAAAAGGAGGAAGAAAAGGGCTCAGGATTAAAGAAGGATGCAGGGAATGATAAAAAGGAAGAAGAGAAGGGCTCAGCAGCAAAGAAGGAGATAGGGAAGGACAAAAAGGAAGAAGAAAAGGGATCTGCGTTGAAGAAGGGCACAGGGAAGGACAAAAAGGAGGAAGAGAAGAGTTCAGGATCAAAGAAAGAGGCAGAAAAAGACAAAAAGGGAGAAGATAAAAAAGAAAAAGATAAAAAAGAAGAGGAAAAGAGTTCAGCTTTGAAAAAATCAAAGGCAGACGAGAAGGAGAAATCCTTGCCAGAGGCAGAAAAGGCAGCAGAAGAGAAACAGGAGGCCAAGGCAGCGGCCGAGAGCAGGCCCTCCAAGCCCACCACCGGCAGCTCCCCAGATCAGGCCAAGGATGACGAAGCCTCCAGCATTTTCGATGAGCTCATTGAGAAGGTGAAGAACAACGATGCCGAGGTCACCGAAGTGAACGTGAACAACTCGGACTGCATCAACAACGAGACCCTGGTGCGCTTCACCGAGGCCCTGGAGTTCAACACTGTGGTCAAGCTGTTCGCCTTGGCCAACACCCGTGCCGATGACCACGTGGCCTTCGCCATCGCCATCATGCTGAAGTCCAACAAGGTGCTGACGAGCATCAACCTGGACTCCAACCACATCACGGGCAAGGGCATCCTGGCCATTTTCCGGGCGCTGCTGCAGAACAACACGCTGACGGAGCTGCGTTTCCACAACCAGCGGCACATCTGTGGGGGGAAGACGGAGATGGAGATCGCCAAGCTCCTGAAGGAAAACACCACGCTTCTGAAGCTGGGCTACCACTTTGAGCTGGCTGGACCACGCATGACAGTCACCAACCTGCTGAGCCGAAACATGGACAAACAGAGGCAGAAACGCCTCCAGGAGCAGAAACTGGCACAGGAGCGTGGAGAGAAGAAAGACCTCCTGGAGGTGCCCAAGCCCGGAGCACTGCCAAAGGGGTCCCCCAAGCCTTCCCCGCAGCCGTCCCCCAAGGCTTCCCCCAAAAGCTCTCCCAAGAAAGGGGGGGCGCCCGCCGCACCGCCCCCGCCTCCTCCTCCGCTCGCCCCACCACTGATCAACGAGAACCTGAGGAACTCACTCTCACCGGCCACACAGAGGAAGTTGGGAGACCGGGCGCTGCCAGTCCAGGAGAAGAACTCGCGGGACCAGCTCCTGGCGGCCATCCGCTCCAGCAACCTCAAACAGCTCAAGAAGGCAAGTGCAGGGCCGCAGTGGGGTCACCTCCAGGCAGCACCCGCGGGGTTAGTCTATGGGCTGAGATCTGAGGTCACGTCTGTTGTCACCTGGGTAGTGGAGAGGTGAGGGCTGTCCTTCGGTGCAGGGTACGGAGCAGGGCGTCCGTGGTCCCAACCCCGGCGCAGAGCACGCGGCGGGGGCAGATCCATCCCTTTGGTGAGCACGTGGGGTGGGCAGAGCCATCCTTTTGCACCATCCCTTGCAGAGCAGATGGGGTCAGCAGATCCATCCCTTGGCAGAGCATCCAACAGGAGAAAATCCATCCCTTGGCAGAGAGCATGAAAGGGGCAGATCCATCCCTTGGCAGAGCCCCTGGGGTGGGCACATCCACCTCATTCCAGCACTCCGGTTTGGCTCCAGGGTTTGGGACACAAGGAAGAAGCCAGCTTTAACCTATAACCCCAGGGGATGGAAATCCAGGACCTCCCCATGCAGAAAAGGAGCGGTGCTTAGCCGCAGCGAGGGAGGCTGATGTGCCCACGTGGACCGGTGCCCGTGCAGGCAAGAGCATGCAGGCAGCAGGTCCCCACGGGCAGCAGCTCACCGAGCTCTTGCTGCCGCGTTGGCATGGCTGAGCCCACACCCCTGGGGGTGGGAGGTACCCCAGGGTGGCCGGAGAGGCTGCGTCTCCAACACTGGTCCCAGCATGATGCCTTGAAACATCTCACTCGCCTCAGATGGTTTGTGTCCCTGACCGGGCTGCCCACGAGCTGGAGCGTGGGGACATCCAGCCTGGCCAAGAGGAAGAGATGTCCCTGGAGCGCTGAGCATCCCCAGCAGCAACGGAGAGAGGGGCCCAGCTCCACCACGGCGGGTCTGCATGGGGCCCCCGGGCCGTTCCAGCATCCCCTTTCACTGCTCCCTGCTCCCCCCAGTGACGGGTTGTCTTCTCTGGCAGGTGGAGGTACCGAAGCTGCTGCAGTAGGGAGCGGGACGGCTTTCCCCCCGCAGCCCGGCGTGGCAGACCCCAGGACACTCACCTTCCTCGTGACTGTTTCCATGACAAGCCCTTTGGGACCCTGCAGTGACCGACGCCGAGGAGCAGCGATCTCTCTGGGACGGATGGAGGAAGGGCCGGGCCCGAGGAGGGCCAGCACGGTCGTTCGATGCAGTGCGGGAGGAAGACGTTGTATTTATTATTTTTACGGTTGTGAAGCCTTCAAGCTCTTTCTTTTGCCAGCACCGTGCCCCGCTCCGTCTGGCCGCCTGGAGATGCCGAGGATAGAGGAGGGGTCTGCAGAGCCGGTCCTTGCGGGAAACTCCCCTTGGAACGTACCGAAGGGGCCTGGCACCCTCATCCCAGCTTGCCAGCAGGGTACCCAAGGTGGCCCATCCTGGGGCGAGCGGAGGTACCCTCCCAGCCTTGCTTTTCAGAGGGGCAGGGGACAGCCAGACCATCGTCACGGCTTGCCCCCCCACGGGGGTCTCCGGGTGGCCGGGAGAGTTATGGGGTGCAGGCATGGCGGTGGGGTGCCGGCTCGCRGGGTGCAGGCTTGACTTTGGGAGGAATCGGGGGGGTCAGAGTAGGGAGCAGCTGGGGAGAGAGAGGGGACGGAGGCAGTGGGGAGATGGGGCAGGAGGTGGAGCAGGGGCCGGAGCAGGGGACAAGAGCGTGTGGCATGTGACAGCAGCTGCCTGTGGTGCCAGTGCCACCGGCAGCCGTGCCCACGCCGGGACGCTGCCTGCCCCCAGAGCGGGTGTGGGGCCGCGCCGTGCCCGGCCCCCTGCGCCTTCCCGGCGGGAAGCCTCCTTCGCGAGTTGTACGGCTGCGGCCACTGCATCAGCAATAAAGCTCACCCAACGCTTCCCCCGCCTCGGGGACCGCTCTGCACCCCGGGGTCCCCGGGGGCGGGGGCACGGCAGGTGGGGCGCAGGGGTTGTTTGGAAATGGGCTCAGCCCCCCCGCCTGGGGCAGCTCTCCCCTCTTCCGGCACCCACCATGGGGCCACCCCAAACTAGGCACCCTGGGGCCACCCAGACACCCCAAACTGGGTCTCCCTGGTCACCCACCCACTCAGAACGCCCCCAAACGGGGCACCCTGCGGCTGCCGGATACCCACAACCGGCGACCCTGGAGCCATGCGGACACCCCAAACCCCCGGGGTCACCCAGAACTGGGCCGGGGGCTCCCCCAGGGTCACCCCAAACCCCCGGGGTCACCCAGAACTGAGCACCCTGGGGCCACCCCAGGGTCACCCCAAACCCCCGGGGTCACCCCAAACCCCTGGGGTCACCCAGAACTGGGCCGGGGGCTCCCCCAGGGTCATCCCAAACCCCCGGGGTCACCCAGAACTGGGCCAGGGGCTCCCCCAAGGTCACCCCAAACCCCCGGGGTCACCCAGAACTGGGCTGGGGGCTCCCCCAGGGTCATCCCAAATCCCCGGGGTCACCCAGAACTGGGCCGGGGGCTCCCCCAGGGTCACCTCAAACCCCCGGGGTCACCCAGAACTGGGCTGGGGGCTCCCCCAGGCCTGCAGGGCACGATGGTGATGGGACCACTGCGCCGGGGCAGGACTTGGGGTGCAGGGTGGCCCCCGGGGGGGGCTCCCCACTGGCTCGGGGACCCCCCCCCATGGGCACGGGCTGYGAGGCCAAGCCGCGGCTCCCGAAACGGGGTGAAATGCCTATATTTGGGCATTTTGCAGGAGGGCAGCGCCTCAGCCCCGGCGGGCAGCCAGCGCGGCCCGGGGGAGCGGGGCCGGCGGGCAGGGGGGTCCCCGCGCCCCCCACCCCGCTCCTGCCCCCGGGGGCACCCACCCCTCACCCGGGAGGGGACGGGGCAGCGGGGCTGGGAGGCGCCCCGGGGGTGCTGGGGGGCGCGATGGGGGCGTTTGGGGTGGACCCCCRGGGGCCTCTGCCCCACCCGGCACCCAGAGCCCCCCGTGCGGGCACCCGGGGCCAGTGGGGACCCCAAACCGGGCACCCCGGGGCCACTGGGACACCCCGAACCACCCACCCCGGGGCTGCCGGGACACCCCACACCGGGCACCGCGGGACCGCCCCGGTCCCGGCACACCGGCGTCGCCMGGAGCCGCCCGGCACCACCCAGCCCCCCTCAACCGGGCACCCCGAGACTCCCCCCCGACACCCTGAACCGAGCTCCCGCCGTCACCGCGGACCGGGCACCCGGCCACCCCCGGAGCCTGACCGCCGGCGGCCGGCAGGGGTCGCGCTACCGGAGCCAACCGGGGCCGGGCGGAGGCAGCGCCCGGCGGCGCCCGGCAGGGGGCGCCATAACGACCCGGGCCGCTGGCTCCCGGCAGGGGGCGGTACCGGAGCCGTACCGGAGCGGCTGTGCGCGGCGGCGGCCGGCAGGGGGCGCCATAACAAGCCGGTGCGGCGGCGGCGGCCGGCAGGGGGCGCGGTCCCG
>JASVER010000167.1:2492-89282 GCA_030449065.1 Oceanodroma leucorhoa
GCGCCTGCGGGAGCGGGGTAGATTGCGACTGGAGAATGAAAACGAAAGCGAAACGGATTGTGGTTGGAGGAGCCGACGGGGAGACAGGGGACATAAAAAGAGGACTGAAAAACTGCTGAGGCGCGCGCCGTTGGCGGAGCAGGAGACTCCCCGGCCGCCCAGCGCTGTTTTGCTTACTTGCTGCTTGCTTTAATAAATCAAATTTTCTAATTGGCTAGTCTCTGTCATTTGGCTGGACAGGTAACCTATAACATGGGGAGACACAGCCGAGGCCTCGGTGACGGGCGTGAAACACCGATGACACAAGAGAAGAGGTGGGGATGGAGTGGGCAGAGGCGCTGCGGTAACCCCAGACGCGTGTGCTGGGGCCGCAGCGCTGCCGGGGCGAGCGCCGTGGGCGAGGATGGCCCGCTGTGACGTCCCCGAGCCGTGGACACTGACATCACCAAGTGATGGGTTCCCATGTCACGGAGGGATATACTCCATGTGATTTATATACTTTAAATTCCCGTAATTAGAAATCCAGGAAAGGGTGCCTCATGGCTTGTTAAGGCTGTAAAATTTAAGTCCGTCATGTGACTTTTTTCTCCCCGGCAGCCAGAGAAAGAAGTCAGAAGGGCTGCCGCTATCCACGTAGCTGATGACTTGCGCAGATGTGCGACAGCGCGGAAATACAGCGGGGGGAAGGGAGGGTAAGCGAGCCCGCGCCGGGCAGAGTCCGTCGGCCCGCCCTGCCCTCGCCGCCGCGCACCGCGGCCCCTCCCCGCGGCCGCCCGCGAACGTGGCAAAAGAGGCTCCTGCTCCGCGATGCCGCCATCTTGGAGTTAGGGAACGAGCCCCGCCAGGGGCACGCCGGACGCGGAGCGGCATCCCCCGCCCGGGGCCGAGGGACGCCCCGCCCCGCACCCGGGGGCGCCCAGGTGTGCGGCGGCAGCGCGGCGGAAGGGGGGCACGCTCCGTCGCTAGGCAGCGCCGCAGGAGACGTGGCAGCGCGGGGCGGGGCCGCCGCGGCCGCTGGGAGCTGTAGTCGGCGGCGGAGCCGGTCCGTGCCTCCATTCATCGCCGGTGGGGCCCGGGGCGCGGCTTCCCCGCCGGGCGAGCGCGGCCGGCCGGGCCGCRGCCGGCTCTGGCGCTTGGGCTCGGTGGGGCCGCGTGTCGCGGCGGGCGGAGGGGACGCGTTGGCACCCATCGTCCCCGGCGGCGGGGAGGGAGTGGCTGGAGGGCCGGGCTAGGCCGGGCGGTGTCGGCGTCCAGCAGCGGTGGCTTCCCCCCGCTCCCGGGTGCCGGCTGCGGCCGTTGGGCGCCGTTGGGGTGCGAAGCGGCTGGGGCAGGTCCGGAGATCAGGGTGGGAGGCAGCGTGGGCGGCTGTGGCGTGGGCGGCTGTGGCGTGGGCGGCTGGGGGGGGCGCTGAGGTATTTCCCGGGGAGAGGGGGGTAATGCCGGCGGGGTCCGCGCCGCTGCGCCTGGCCTGCCGGCCTAGGCCGCGCCGCTCTGGCGGCCCGTCGCCGCCGGGGCCCTGCGGTGTGGCTGCCGCTCCGACCGCGTCTGTGCGCGTGTTTGCGCGTGTAGAGGCCCCGGGCCGAGCTCCGGGAGCCGTCCCGAGACCTCCTGCCCGGGCGCTTTTTCCTCTTGGGCGGCACACCTGGGGCGGCACGGTGTCGGCCCCTCACCGGGCTCGGTCCTGGAGAGCAGCCAGGAGCCTGACCCTGCTACGTGCATTCTGGCTTATTCCTCTTGTTCTGAACCATCTTGTCCTTCTAAAGGGCGGCAGCGGCTCCTGTCCTCCCTGCTGACAGGAACACGCTTCAGGGCTTGTTGTAAGGTGAGGGTCGTGGGCTGTGAATGCAGATCAGAGTCCTTMCAGCAGGACTCGTTGCTGCCTCAGTGACTGGTGGCATTGCAAACACACACATGGACCAGCACTACTGAATTTCCAGTTGGCTKCTCCTGGTACCTTGCTAAGTCACATACATTGTTCTGCTCTTGTGAGTCACTCTCCAAGCAGCCAAGCTTCCTCCGGGCACTGCAGAGAGTTTGGATGCCTGTCCTCAGGGCTGTGCACTCCAGCCTTGCAGCTAGGGATGGAAATGCTAGTCCTGGTAAGACTGTGTGGTTTCAGCTTGAATTAGCRTGATTGACAGTGGAAATCCTCACCCTTGAGGAGCTGTTAGTATCTGATAGAAGTGATGCTTCAGGAGGTTTATTAGTTATAATGTCTCTGGAGGCATTGTTGAAGTAATTTGCCCTTTATATATAACTTACTTATTTTTATTGTCACATGAAAAAAGCATTATTTCTCTTGGGGGAAAACCTCTGATAGTGCTGGAGCTGTTGCATCATGTCATAATATAGCTATTGGTGCAAATTGGTATAATGTATATGGTTTCGTTTAGCTGTTTCTTTGATGGTTTTATGTAGTTGTGTGTAACACTGTATACTAGATCAGTAGTTCTCTAACTGTGATCGTCAGTGATCTGAAACTAGTGGTCCGTGGAGCTACATAAGCTTTGTGATATTTAAAAATAAATATTCAATAGTAAGGGTGCGTGTGGTCTGGAACAAATCCTGGGGGTTGGCAATGGCACTAAGAATGTGGGAAACAAAATAATTCTCAGTGATTAGGAAGCTTTTAGAAAAGTGGAACTTCCTGGTTTTTATGGTGTCTATGGACGGCGATAGCTGTATCTGCAGTAGTCTCAAGACCAACCCCTTCTGGTATGCCTGGTGTTTCGAGCTATCTTGGTACTGCGTTAGGTCTGAGGTGTACTGGATTCTGCTTGGTAAACAGACTTCTTTTTTTTTTTAAAGGTGAAAAAGTGATGCGGCTGTTGTGATTAACATTATTTATGCTACAGATATAGAACAGGTATAGGAGAGTTCTGTTTGTTTGGGGTTTTTTTGTTTTTTTTTTGTTTTTTTGTTTTTTTTTTTTAACTTTCTTGATTACCTCTCTTTAAGGCTTTGGACTTTAGAACAAGTCATTTAACACCAGGTGATTAAACTGATGATCCCTCTGTGCCCTTCCTTTGGCTTCAGTGAGGCTTTGTATGTCCTCTGGGACTTGCCTGCATTTAACAGACCAGAGTCTGAAGGAAGTGTTATCCCTGACTTTGTGCTCTCCCTTTCTAAAATGGAATAAACCAATGTGAGGGGTTTTTCAGTTGAAACTTTAATACACTAAGAGGTCAACTGTGTTTTTGTTTTGCCTTTTTTTTTTTTTTTTTTTTTTTTNGATTGATGTCAGCTTCACTCCATCTTTAATAGCTGAAGGTTTTTTTTTTGTCATTTTCTTTCTTGCTTTCTTCTTGGTCATTCTAATTTTAATCTCTCTTGTTTGTATCTGAGTTCTTGGACGTTTTTCCCTTTGACTTCTCTCCTGTTGAATAGAAGTATGTGCCTGTGAATCTGTCTATCAGTTAATGCAACCTAGGATGCAACATTTTATTTGAAGAGGTTGTTGCAGTGGGAATGGCTCCAAACAATTGATTTGTTCAAATAAATAAATAAATAAATAAMTGCTGCTTATTCTGGACAGTTGTCAAATTGTGCTTAGCCATTAACAATGTGTGTAACCAGTACTGTTCCACACAATGAAAATAGTTATGCCTATTATGATAAAAGACAAGAAGTTTAATAGCATTTGAATTTAGTATTCCAGCTGTAGTTTTGTTTCATTTTAGGCTCTGTTTAGAGAACAGTTTTGCCTCTTAGGGTTCTTAAGTATATTGTGGGKTTTTTTTTATTAGTAGGAGCATCTACTGAAATACAAGAAGGGGTTAATTAAGRATGACTGAAAATATGGCCTCATTATAAACTTTGAAGTATGGCTGATTTCTAGATAATTTTTTTTATCCATGTGAAATTTGCTAATCTCCATTTGTAGGTAATCTTATCGTTAACTGTGAATTTCTATATTTTAGAGTAATAACCTGAAGAATGCTTTTGAAGTATGGTTATGTCAAGATTATYGCAAAATATTAGCGCAAATGTAATTACTTCGTATTAAACTTAAGTCAAAAGATGAATAATTTGCCAGTTTAGCCTTTTAGTCTTCAAGTCAAATTATTTCATTCCTGCTTTTAACACGAGCCCTGTTAAAATTTTCCATCAGAACTTTAGCCTTCAATATACACAGGCCTTGCATTTGGGAATTACGTTAATGGCTGAGATTTGGCTTTAGGTTAATGGATGAGATTCAGCTGGTGAGAATCAGTAAAATATAGTTACCAATCAACTAGGGATATAGCTTGGAGGTATATTACATTTTCTTTGTGTAATGGGGGGGTTTAATATCATCTCTTTAGTGTCTTTGTTAGTACGGACAAGGGTTATTTTTTTAACCAAATAATTGATGGAAGCCTAACAAAATTCACGCTTCTGCTTCTTAAAGGGCTTATTTTAAGGATGGCTGATCATTGGGAATGTATTTTTTTGTGTTTTTCTCTATTTCTCTTTTCCAGATCCCTTCTTTTTTACTTTCATACAATCATAAGACAAGATTTTCTCCTAGCTAAATGTGGTGAGATCATCAAATTTGTGAAACCAATTTATGATCACAAATCACTAGATGACAGTGCTGCTGTTATTTTCACTTAATTGCACATKCTTCAGTTTGCTTGTCTCAGAGTTTCTCCTTTGTCTTTTCAATTTAGTAATACAAAATGTTCTAGTTTGCAAGAAGGCACAAGTCACTTCCTTAAGAAGTTAGGTACTACTTGTTGCAAATTATGTGTTTGTGGCTTGGACTACGAAGAATTATTACTTTTTTTTTTTTTAATCACTGAAAAGGCAGTCCAGTTCCACACCCAGCAGTCATTAAGGATTTGTAGGCTGATCTTACTGGGTAACTTTCTCTGTGCAACTTCCCTAAGGGAAGTTGGAAACCCTCATTGGAAACTTTGCTGAGGACTGAACACTGTTAAATCCAGACTGAACTCTGGATTGCTTGTGTTTTTCTCCCTGTGTTCTTCTTCCACCCCAATGCTTCCCAATTTCTCACATATAACTGATTTCAGGTAGGCCATTTAGATTCAAGTGTTAAACCATATATCCTTTAGGATCAGTTTTAATTATGTGTAGTGCTGGATTCTTTCAACATGATGAGCTATTAGCTTCCAGTTACACCTATTGTACTTTTTGCTTTCCTTTCCTTTTGTATATTCCCTCCTCACATGTCTTATCTTTCTCCTTAACCTTATTTTTTTTTTTAAATTATGTCTTTTTCATGCAGCACATGCAAACTACAACTGGCTTATGTTGAGAATTCAGTCTATAGAAAGCTGTTACTTGTGCAGGCTTCATGTTAGGTCCTGCCAGGTTAAGCCTTCGCAATGAGATTGGTGGTTGTGTGAGGGAATGGATAAGCTAAAGGGAAAAGAAAATAGGAGCATTTAGGCTTCAGGGTTCTCTAATTGGCATGGGGGTGRGTAAATGGAAAGGGAAAAGAGTAAAGGAAAAACTTGAGAGTGGGAGGAAACTATTACAGGCCATTTTGCTTGAGCATTATGTGAGAGAATAAAGGAATTTGTCTAGTCTTCCAGCAAAAGGTAGGGAGAGGTCGTCTTTTCCCCAGCTAGTGGCAAAACCCTAATTGATTATAGTGGACAATATGTGAAAGTGATGTGTTAGGGTCAAAGGATAAAATTTAAGCCAGAATAGAAGGGAGATAGCAGTATGCTTCTGACTGGGCATCACTCTGAGGGTATCCAGCTTACTGGGACCCGTTGCCTAGGGGTGCGTACCTGGTCCTGCAGAGTCCAAGGGAATGAAAATAAGCCCTACAACTGGCAGGATTCCCCTCTCAAGCTTCTATCTCCTGGCCAGGCTGGATTTGCAGTTGGTTGGCTTTCCCAGAGAGGCTTACAAGTGAGAGGAGAAAATGTGAAACTACTGATTTTTTCTTTTTTTAAAATCAAATTTTAAGTCAGTTCCATGGAGTTTCTTATCATATTTCAGCAATCGACTCATAATTTTTGCAAGTTTGGGATCGCTGTTTCTGTTTAACGCTGGCTTCACTTTTCTCATTGTAAAGTTAGAGAAAAGCAGCTACAGAGTTATTCACATTTCTACTAATTCATAACTTTCCAGAGGTCAGTTAGGTTACTTTCTGGGGGATTCTTCCCCCCCCACCCCCAACTTTTTAGCTCTCTGAAGCTTTGAAAAAGCTTTGTACAGAGTCTTTGAAAAGCCACTCTGTGGAACTTTTTCAGTCATTCTACATGGCTGCAATATTTATTTTAAGTAGTAAGCACCTCTCAGCAGTTTTTATCAYGGCATTAGGTGAAATCAAGCAGCAGATTAAAAAAGCCTTGATAAAATGTTTCTAGGGGGTTTTGGGCAGTGATTACTTTAGTTGCACAATGGAAAATTCCTTCTTGCTTTGCAGTGTCTAATTGGAAGAATGATTTTAGAAACACTTATGTGAGGGGGAATGTAAACTCCTGTAACTTGATTAAAAGACAAAATCTTATTATTGCAAATTCTTCTGCTTAGTGAAGTTTAACGGAAGACTGTGCAGTTCCTTTCTAAGGGATGACGAGRTGTACTCATTCTGCAAGGACAGTCTGTTCCCCACCAGGCAATTACCTACCCTTTCATCCCATCTGAAGAGAAGCTTTTAAATAAATTGAAGAAGTACTCGGAATCTAAAATCCCTCTGCCATAAGAGTTTTCAAGAAGAGTGCTACACATAAACCACATTTACTTGCTTTCTGAGGCTGGGCTCAAATGTTTAATCTTGAATCACTTATGCAAAGCATACTGGTTTGTCAGAGGGGACTATAGTTTCTCCRTGTGATTTTGATGCTTTCGTTTGTTTTTGAGACTCTTTATAAGCCTGTCAAGACTAACATTGACATCCTACTTTTTGGATTTTTCAATTTGGTAATAACAGTAATTTTTCCTCCACATTAAACTTGAGCTGTATATACATGTAAAACAAAAATGAGGTAATGAGGGGTTTTTTTTGAAAGAGAGGAAAACTCCTGTATTTTTGTAAGTGRTGTTCTTTTTATATACACATGGGTATTTTTATTCAACATTTTATTTAAGCCTTTTCCTACGTAAATTGTTAGAGGGAATAAGCTGGCAGGCCTCAGTAGCTGCTGATTTAATGGATACGGTGGAAAATGTTTGAATCTGTCTGTTTTTGGTACATATAATTACTTTATATAGGATTTTTATTTCATTAAAATTTCCTTAAGAATTGTTACCTCAGGGGGTGGTACAAATGATTGATGTCTAGTTTACCAGACTTAGGAGGAAGCAGGTTTTTTTGTTAGCTGCCTCTGCACTAGAGAACAAAAGTCTCCAGGTGTTCGTGAAAGTCTTAATTTTTTCCCCTCTCTTTTTCTTCTCCTAAGCCCTTTTACATTAATTTAAGATTTTTAAATAAGCATATAGCTTTACTTTTCCAGAAGTAGTATATTTTAAAGGTTTACTCAGAGATATTAAAAGATACTTTCAACATAATCTGGCCCTTAAAATGAAAGCCAAAGTTTTCGATTACTTTCACTTCTGATAGTGTCACYAGAGCAGTATGGTATTTGGATTTTGCAGGAATTGTCTGTACTGGAAAACTTGTTCAGTGTAAATTAATTTCAGTGTAATTTTATTCATGTTGGAACTGAATTTCAGGTGGTTGCATTTGACTTTTCTGGAGGTTATTTAGCTGACCCCAAAACGCTTCTGCTTTTAGGTCATGGTTAGAGTTTATGTCACAGAGTCAGGACTCCTTGGCCATTGCCAGCTATGCCGCTGTTGATGGTGTTCAGGAAGGTGCTTGTGCTCAGGTGTGATGCTCAGGAGCATCTGCTGAAGTGCTTAAGCCCGGAGAGGGCTACAACTTCTTGGGTAGTCATGGTTCTTCACTGCCAGGAGGGGGAGACTTCGATCCTTTGTCTCGCCTCTTGCCACGTTTTGCATCCTGTCATGCATCAGCTCTGAAAATAACAGGTCCTTGTTTGAGTTACTACAGCTGTATAGTGCAGCAAAATACTACCCCGTAGTTAAGTTTTTCTTGCAATGGGATATGGGTTTTGTGATGTATAATTACTTCTCTATTATTACTCATCCAAGTACCACCGGAATATATTGGAAGCAGTAACTGGCCATGCACAGTAAGGTTTTTAGACAGAGGCTTGGAGTTTGAGGTATTATCACAGTGCTAAAAATAAAGGGAARATACAGGAGAAATGAGACATACTGGATAATAACGTAGCTGAGATTAGTCAATACTTTTCTTTTTCCTAAAGTTGGCATTTGAATTACCTGCTCTGTTCAGGAATGTAAATCACTGTGCTGTGGTCTTTACATTCGAATTTAAAATCTTTTTCCCGTGTTTCTCAAGATACGCTATTTTTTTTTCTCACAGCTTTTTGTAGCTGAAGGAAAATGATGGAAGAGAGTGGAATAGAGACAACTCCACCTGGCACGCCACCACCAAGCACAGCAGGGGCTGCTGCTGCCGCTGCTACACCTGTGTCATTAGGTACAGAAACTTCCTCAGCAACTTGGTCAYGTTTCTTCATGTCTTTTGAAGCACAGCAATTCATCCAAAAATGTTGCAATCAGCATAATTACATTGCTCTTCTCCAGACTGATTGGAAGAATTTAAATTGTTTCTTAATCATGGAAGTGTGCTTCTTATCTGACATGCAGCTGACACACAGAATATTTTAAACATTTTTTTATTCTTTAAACTTTTTCACGAAGTCTTGTGGATGCACTTGTGCTTTTTAAGGCTGTGGGGCCAGGGAAATAATACCTTCCACTACAGTGCACAGTTAGATGAGCAGCATAGAAGGGAGTTAAAAACAAAGCAAATTTATTGTCTTGTAGGGGATAATGGTAAGCCTGGATAATCACTTGGTTTTTAATATTGTGGGTGGTAATCAGAGTACTTTATCTGATTTTTCAGGAATCTGAACACCATATTCTGGATATTAAATATCTAATTTTCTGACATATATGGTATTGTTATCTTGAGTCACACTAATGCAAGGGACTCCAAAATGTGGTGCCTTTACCCCAGGGGGTGTGCAAGGCAATCCATTGGTGTGTGAGAAGAAAATATTAGAACTTCCATTACTATTTATTTTTATGTAAAAAAATAAGAAAAATTAAGCTTTACTAATATTTAATATACTGCTTGAGACTGRTGTCCTCACTCAGTTGGTCCATACGTTGGACAGTCATATGTCCTGAGGGAAGAGTGGGTGTTTCACGATGCAAAGGGGTTGACAGTGGTACCCTTACTTGTTTGCTCACTTCCACCATATTGTGATGCCTTGCAGTTTGTGTGCCTGCTTAAGTGGATTTATGGATTATGTTGTCTAGTTTTAACTATACTAACCCTCACAAAATGGACAAGTGACTTAAAAAAGATTCCTGCAAAGAGACCATGGATGGAAAATACTGCTAATAATGCAAGCACAAACAAACAACAAGAAAATGGAAGATCGGACACTTCTCCAACTCCCAGTATGAGCTCTTTGCCATTGTTTTTACCTCGTAATATGGCTAACAATCTAATCAGATCTGACAAAAAGTTGTCCAAAAAATTTTCAAAATTTTCAAGAGGACTATTTGAAATATAAATTTACATCTGCCATTGTTAACGATGAACCTTGCCCTAAGTGTGTATTGTGCCTTGAGATATTAGCTAAGGATAGTATGAAGCCACTATGATTAGCAAGACATCTAAAAACTAAGCAGAACATGGAAACAAACCTCTGATTTTTTTTTGGTAACGTTTCAAGTCATACAGTACTCAGTCTGGTAATTAAAAAATTTCAGTAAACTTAATGATAAATCTTTAGAAGCTTCTTTGGAGATTTCTTACCTAATAGCGAAGACAAAAAGCTATGTACATTGGAGAAACATTTGTTCTTCCTGACATGGTAAAAATGTCTGAAATAATRCATGGAAAACAATAAGGTGACAAACTACAATGTGTTCATCAGCAGATACTGTTGGAAGACGCATAGAAAACATTGCTGAAGGTTTGAAGAAACCTGTATTAGAACAAATTGCACAGCATGGGAGGTTTGCTATTTAGTTGCCTGAAAGTACAGATATTCCTAACATGTCTCAGCTTATGGTTTTTGCTAAATTCTATTTCAATAATAAAATACACAAAGTACTACTTTATTGTCAAATACTAACAGATGGATGTGCCAGAGAAGATATATCCTCGACAGTAAAGGACTTCTTTGGTTAAAGCAATGTTTTTGTTAAAACTGTGTAAGTGTAGCCACTGATGGAGCAGTTGCTTTGACTAGGTTAAAAATGGATTCTGTARTAAGGTTAGAGAGAGATCACCACACATGAAATTTATTCACTGCCTCGTTCATAGGCGAGCCATTGCAACAAAGAAACTGGAGCCGGAAGTGCACAAAGTGCTATAGGATGTCATCAGTGTGGTTAACTTCATTAAAATGATCTTTAAATAGTGGATTTTTTAACAACACTGTGTAACTAGATAGGGAGTGACCAGGAATTTTTTTTGTATCGCACAGCGGTTTGCTGGTTGTCATGTGACAAGGTGTTTAAAAGAGTTGTTGAACTTAAACATGAYATGAACATTTTTCTTTTACAAAAAGACAAGTCTCCCAGATTTGCTGACATTTTCTGTGATGACAAGTGGCTGTCAGCAGCATGCTACCTATCAGATATTTAAAAAAAAAAAAAAATGCACTCATGATTTGTTCCTTCAAGGTAAAGGTGGCATTTTAAGAAGGAGTGATACAGTAACTACTTTTTGTGAGAAGGTTATGCTTTTGAGCGAGCATTTTGAAAATTGATATTTGGAAATGTTTCCATTGTTATGCAATCCTGTTGTCAAAAACAATGCAAGTGTCGCATATAAAAACTGTCGGATGTGTACTCATGAATCTGCAAAGAGAATTTCCTGACCTGTGTAAAAATCTTCTAAACAAAGAGTTTCAGTGGGTTTTGAACCCATTTGTTAAAAATACCAAAGTGCAACACCCTCTGATTAGTCTGCAAGAACAATTGATTGACATCAGGGATGATGGAAACTTGCTAGCTGAATTTCAAGAAAAACCTTTGCGTGATTGGGGGGTGGGAGTAGAAAACGAATAGCATGATTTAGTAAGCAYAGCCAACAATGCAYGTCTTCCATTTGGATCTGTGTATCTTTGTGAGGTGTCTTTTCCAGCTATGATAGCCATTATAGCCAAGTATCAGAATTATCTGAACATAGAGCCACGCCTTCAGATTGCTGTATCATGAGGTGTTAAACCAAGATTTTTAAAATAATGAGGCTTCTTCAATCACATTGCTCACACTAAAAATTATTATTAATTGTATCATATAGTATGTTAACCATTATTAACATACTATATTATTATATTAATAGTATACTAATAAAACAATTTTCTGTGGAAGAAGAAAAGTTTTTGTACTGTTAATAAATCAATTATTTTTAAATTTTTTCATTCATCTTTATCTCATCCTTTTAAAATTTCTATTGTGTATGTTTTATAATATACATAACGTACTAGTACAGTGGTACAGGTAAATAATATATAACTAAATAAATTTGCATATGTTTGGGGGGGTGCTCAAAAATTTTTTACTGATAGGTGTGCGTGATTGTCGTGGTTTAACCCGGCAGGCAGCTAAACACCACATGGCTGTTCACTCATTCCCCCCCCGCAGTGGGATGGGGGAGAGAATCAGAAAAAAGGTAAAACACGTGGCCTGAGATAAAGACAATTTAATAGGACAGAAAAGGAAGGGAAAATAATAATGGTAAAAGAATTTACAAAACAAATGATGCACAATGCAATTGCTTACCACCCGCTGACCAATGCCCAGCCAGTTCCGAAGCAGTGGCCGTCCCCCCCCAGCACCATACCTCTGAAGTAACTCCCACCCTCCCAGATATTATAATTGTACGTTTTATTCTTAAAGATGGGCACTTCCTGCATCATCATYATTTGTGTTGATTAAGCAGTCACTCGGGAAAAAAAAGAACCGGCTAGAAATTTCTGAGGCAGACTTCAACTGCTGTAAATTCARTAGTCAAATGTTGACTCATCTTCTTAAGCTTATGACAAATAGGGTCATGCAAGAAAAAGCGATGTGGCTTACAAGATACTATCACTAAAAATTGAGCGCAATTGGTGGTGTATGCAGACTCAAGTAGAACTAAAATTCACTTTTAAGGGAAAAAAGCAGACCAGGTCAAAACTTATTTGTAAAATATCTGAACAATTATAAAACTTAATCCCTGAGATTAACRCTCAACATTTCTAAAATTCCTTTTTTATCTTTTTTCCCAGCTTTGTCTAGTCCCCTGGCTACACCAAGCATGTCATCTTCTCCCGCATGCTCGCCACCCTTGCCAGCTGGAGTGTCTCCACTTCCTCCTCCTATGATGACTTCAGGTTCTCTTCCACTTGTGCCTTCTGCAACGGTTTCTACTATTACACCGACTCTAACTCCTGCCCCACCTCCTGTTGCCCCTTCAGCTTTTAGTACCTCCATGTCCCAGTTCTCTACACCTCCTCCATTAAGCTCTGCTACTGGCGCTGGTCTTTCTGCACCTCCCACTGGTCCCCCCATTTCAGGATTTTCCGTGTCTTCAACCTATGACATTACCAGAGGTCATGCTGGTCGAGCACCACAGAGCCCACTGATGCCATCATTTTCTGCACCTCCAGTCACAGGTAACTTTGTTTATATGCTTTTGTGTTTGTGAGACAGGATGAGGGATCTCCTAGGTGGCTTTTTTCACCACTCTGCTAGAGTCCTGCAAGTTCAGCTTCTTTATTATTCCAGGTACACTTAATTAATGTAGCTGCACTCAGGAGAAGGGAGAGTAGCCTTTAAAGTACAGTCATGGTCTAGGACAGAGAATCCTCTTTAGTACAGTTCTGCTACCATTCAGGGTCACAGAAAAATATTTGTGTGAGTGCTTTATTTTTTGTTAACTTGCACAGCAAAGCCCAGCTGAACATATGTACATATCTTTTGTTTAGATCAGAGAGTCAACTTCAGCCATTGTATTTCCACAGGATGATACGATATCTCAGACTGTAATCTCATAATTCTCAGTTTTTTGTTCTGAGAAGCTATCTATAAGAAACTGTCCATCACATGACACCAGCTTCTATTTTCTTGTTTCCAGCCACTAAATTGCATTAGACAGCTAAAAATACATACCTTCCATGCAAGCAATTGCTGTAGTTCCTGAACTGATGTCATTTTCTGTTAGTGGAATGGAAACTTGGCTCTTCAACTGCRGTTGGGCCGGGCTTTTACTATTATTGGTGATATCTCTTTTAAGTAGTCTGTATTAGGAAAGTGTCTGGAAAGACCTATCAATTGTGCAGTGTAAAATAAAAATAACTCTCGATTAAGGCTAGAGTTGGAAAATCTGTTAAAATAGGCTTGAGTAATGGGGCAAAGGCTCATGCTTAAATTTTCTACTGTTTGCGTTTCTTTTGTATTCCTTTGTAATATGTAAAGCTATTCATTTGCTTGCTTCTTTTTCTATTGCTACTAATTTCCAGCACTCAGGGTTAGAAAATTTCCTACTTCTCTCTCTTTTATTATGTATGAGAACATTCCTATCTCTTTGTTCAGAGAGCAACACCCATTCCTCTTTTTCCTCTACTGAGGGCTCATTATGAAAATTTAAATACAATAGAAAGCAGCACTGTTAAACTAACCTGCTAAGAAAAAATAATTGTTTAATTTTATACATAATGTACAGGCAGTCTTGGTTCTATTAGCAGATATTGTTGAACTCATTTACAGTAGTTATATCTGGTAACCTTTAACAAACAGAATTGTTCTGGGGCCTTCAAAAATGAAGTGAATCAGCCYGGTATTCTCCTATTCTTCCTGCTCATTTTCCTGTTAAACAATTACATGTTGCTACAGTATAACAAATTAAGTGCAGTAAAATAAATGAACACGTTTTATTTTTCCCCCTTACTAGGTGTTTTGTCAGATCCTATTACTCAACAACATTACTCTTTGGCTCCTGGAACTGGTTCTGCAATCACTTTTCCTGAGGAACGTGACGACCCCAGAGTATCTACTGCCCAAGGCGGGGCACCTGCTGGAGGACTGTGGGGATTTATAAAGGTATGGAGTTTTGTCTATTACCCTTCATGAGGAATTACCATTTTTTGTTGACTATAATAAGACATATCTTATTTTTTAAATGCATTCTGCTGTAAATCCTGTCTTTTCTCTGGCCTCATTTGCAAGGTGGCTGTTTTTAATAGTGGTGTTTGCTGAAGCTATGCTTTTGCGCTTCCTCTGTATAGAARAGGGAGGACTATACAAATGCAGGTGTTCTAGGTTAATTTTAGTGCTTGTGACAGGAAGATATGCATACCTAACAGGTTCTTAAATCAGGTGAAGCTTTGGAACCTCTTTAASACCTGAAAGCTAATTTTTACTTCACAGTGACTGGATGCAGAAAAAGGTAGTCTGTTTTACCTCACCAGAATTCTTTACATATCCTGTTTCTTTACCATTTCCTAATGAACTGAGTTTGATTTCTATAGGATGCAAGTCTTTCCTGTTCTATAACAAACAAGTCTCTTCAAGGAGAGACAAATGCCTATTTCCTCCACCAAAGAACGGTTTACCTAAGAAGTGTCTAAGATATTTTGAAGGATTTTTTTATTCTGCTAGAAGGCATGGAGTATATAGTGCGGAACAGGTACTCCTTGTGGTGCGATCTAATCATACAGAGGAAACATCAGCAGCAACATCAACTAGTAGAATTTCATTAGTCTGTAATCTTTTTGGAACTGTGACAAATGCTACATATAAGTAGCATCATGAAGATTGTAGCAAAAAGATCTAAGGACTGTGCATGAATGCTGAACTATCTTCAAGAACCACATCATTTTCTATACTGTCTCATACTAAATGTGAAAGAAGAATCAAGAAAATTGATGTCCCAATGGGATTGCAGAGTTTTGGAGGGACTTTCAAGTCCTTTTGAATATGAAAAGCTGGGAGAAAAATTTGTGTGTGAYGTGGCAGACTGAGCCTTCCCTTACTCGAGGAATACATATCTTGACAGTGATACAGTCTTGAAGAGCAAGATTAATCCACCAGTATGGTGAGAGCAGAGTTGTCATGCTGCCCTTTTCAAGGAGAGATGTCTTCTCATGATCTTAAAAACACATATTCTTTYTTCCTTTAAATAGTGTCCTTCCCCCAGTCATCATATCCTTTTAATATTTGCAATAGATGGTAATGTTCCAGAAGAGAACATTTTTCTTGTAACATGATTTTGTAGCCCTTTTGAAAGTACCAGAGCTTGCAATTGCAAATTAGTTGAAAAGCCAATCTCATCCACATTACTGTTGCCTTTATACCAGTAGGATCCAAAAGGTGTCCTGTTTCTATTTATGGAATAGAAGTCAATACAATTTCTGTATCATTGACTTCAATAATAAAATCTAGATTTTGGTTAAATATTAAGCGTTCATGTGCTCTGTGTGTTCAGTGACCTTTTTTTGATAATTTCCTAGGTGGAGGAATAAGGAATCATTAATTATACTGAAGCCATCAAGTTCTTGATGTGTGTAAGCACACATCAGACTCTGTGTTTTTTAAAGATCAGCCAGAATCTGGGAGACTAACTGGTCATTATTACAGAAATATATCCTGGATTCCATGTTGAAGAGCTTACACGGTAGTTGCTGTTCTTGAAGTAGTTTGAACTACCCTTTTTCCTCTAGTGTTCGTAAGAAATCATACACCTCTCTTCCAGATTTCCTTCAAGCTAGATAATAATCCAGGACTCTGACAATCTAAAATTGACAAATTAATGGTCTAGAATCAAATGATTCTAGGAACTGTTTCAGTTCCTTTGATCTGTCAAAGATTGGTTTCTACATAATAGATCAGAGGTGAAGTCRGGTACTGTTGCAGTCATTGCACCTGACAGCTTGCATATTTGACTGTTTGAGCAGTGAAGACAGCCAGGACCTGAATTCTCAAAAGATTTGTTTTTGCGCTCTGCCGACGTGGAAGATTCTCCATTTGAGCAATTTGGCTTTATGTTGGCTTAGAATTGATTTGATAGAAATTCCAAACTTATCTGCATTATGGTTCACAGTGTTGTGGTAACTTCGTGTTTTGCATTGGTATAAAACTATGGATTATTTCTCTCTGCTTGGGCTAGGCTGGTGAATATGAAGGCATCTTCCACAGGTAGAAGCAGCAGGTTCTTGCTGCTCAGGAACCTGATTACCTGCAGGAGATGTATAATGTGTTAGTTAGGCAGCCAGGCTGCTTATTGGAGAAGTACTGCTTGGCTTTTCATTACTGGAAAGATACTAGAGCTGGAAATTCCTATTTAAAATGTTTCTGAGGATCTCATTGCGTTCACTCAGTTTCTGTTAAAACAGCAGACAAAAGTCAAATTGTGAGAGTGGTGGAGGAGGAATATAAAATTCCCTCTTCTTGATGGCATCCTATAGGTACGTGAGTAGTCACAAGAATATACGTGTTACTCAGTGAATGCTACCATTCAGAAAAGTCTTGTGTTATATTAATGAGAAACAAGTGGCTACAGTGGGCTCTGGCTTGAAAAAGCTTAATTGTGCTAGAGTGAGTAATTGTTTTTTCTTTACCAAATTCTACAGTCAGGCTCAGTGTTCTGCACAGTGGTGAGAAGAGTACCTGAACCCAGTAGTGAACTATTTCAGCATGAGGCATCAGATAAGATAATAATTATTAGTGGCTATACAGTATCTCAGTAGTTGTAGAAGTGTGGGTTGTTTTTTTTTCTCTGTTAAGCTTGCTACAAAGAAATAGAAAGCATTCAAAGGTTGGATGGGACTTTGAGCAACGTGATCTAGTGGAAGGTATCCTTGCGCGTGGCAGGGAGTTTGGAACTAGGTGATCTTTAAGGTCCCTTCCAACCCAAACCATTCTATGATTTATGAGAGGGAAGCTTTGCTGAGCAAAAGCTATTCTGAGATAATTAAAACTACCCTGATTCTGCAGTTCTCTGAAATACCGTGTAGGTGTATTAAGCAAGCACTTTCTGGAAGAATGCATGTGCACAGGGCTGTCCTGTGTAATGCTTGTCATTTAGTGAAACAAACACAAGCATATGCAGTTTTAATACTAGACTGAAAGGAGYCTGTTTACTAAAGAAATTTTATAAAAGCTTTCTTAAAATAGTTTCCAGTGCTKTATCTCTCAATGATTCAGTATTGGTATCTTTCTTCTTTCACGCTGTGATCTTATCTGAATTTAAATAAACTTTTGACGAGATACAGACATCCGTTAAGACTATTTGCAAGACACAGGACAGTGTTTGTGTTTATATTTAATGAAATTTTAGGTTTGTCAGCCCCTCTACCTATGATTTGGCTGGAGAATGTAGAACATTTTTCCAGCAACGTTTAGAGTCTATTTATAAATCAGGAACTTTCAGCTCAATTGCTCTAGAAATATTTGTTAGTAATGGGCCATTCAAAAATAGATCCTATTGTCCTTAAGAAGGTTAGAAAAGAGAGACTCTTCAGCTTGAGTTATCACAGTCTAAATCTAGCTACTTAGTCTAATGATACCTATAATTACCATTGAGAATCTACAACTTTGCTAAATGCTCAAGGCTTCTGGTCCAAGAACAGGACTAGATCAAGWGTGTTGCCCACCATCACTGATGGGGCTATTTCTGCATTAATGCAGAAGAGTTTGGTAAAGGTGATATTTGAACTTTATGTTGTAACTGAAAAGTCATGCACTGATAGTCATATACTTGTAGCATTTGTGCTGAGGAGTGAGATACAATAGGTGTTACAAAGTATATGTGGTTAGAAAAACACAAAGCAGCTTAATATTTGGGTTTTGTTTGTTTTTTAACTGTAACATTTTGAGTTTCTTGGGAAAAAAACCACAAGATAATATAGAAATCTATTTGCTTAAATTTAGGGTGTAGCTGAGAATCCCATGGTGAAGTCTGTTCTTGATAAAACCAAACATTCAGTGGAGACTATGATCACAACGCTGGATCCTGGCATGGTTCCATATATCAGTAAGTATTTGTGACAAACCGTTAAGTAATACATGTAAATGCTAGAGAGGTTGATATAATAGCACACTACTTTTACACCTGAAGTTTGTATATGTAGTGTGTTAATTCAAAGTCACAATACTGTACTGATTTCTCAAGTGTATTGTCCAGTGAAACTCTCACTCTGGAGGCTGACTTTTTATGTGTGTCTTGAGGTTCATTTGACTTCTGTATTCCACTATAGTTCAGGTAGTGGCATAGTAATACCCTTCAATTCAGATTGTGAAAGATAAGGAAGTTATAAAGAAAAAAAAGCAATGAAGAAACCTTGTCTATAATCCTTAAGTTGCAATACTGTTTTCTCCCATTATGTCTCTATTTAAGCCTTATGGCTTAAAATACACTGTATGTGTTCTGTTGGATCACATGCTTAAATACTACTGTGTAAACTATCATGTTAAAGTTAAAACAAGCCAAAAGGTAGGCACACTCAGAGAGACATAGGACAGAGGTATTTATATAGCTTTTGAGGCTTTCTTCTGACTTTCAGCTGTTCCACTTTTCTAGCCTAATAGTATTTATACTACTTTTAGGAAATTCAGCAAACTTGAAGTAGTTCCTGAATCGGTTACTRATAATGTTAAAACTCTATAACTGACCTGAGATTTCTACTTCATTAAAATGGGGAAGCAAAAGATGTAATTTGTCCAGGGTGGTGGTTTGGTTTTGTTTTGKTTTTTTTATTATTTTTATTGTTGKTTTTTTGCTTGKTTTTTTTTTAGTTCCATCAGTCTGGTAAGCAGTCCTCCTTCTTAGTTGTGCCAGWACTGCCCTTTCTCTGCATGTAGGTGAAGCTGGTCAGGAAACTGATAAGGCTGAGAAGAAACTATTAAAATGTTTTTCTGAGCTATTTTTCATCTGGATCTATTCTGTGATCCAGCTAACCACATTGCTGCACTATTGTACTAATCCAGTGGATGATATGTGGAATAAAAGGGGAAGATGACCTAATTATTGAGTAGTAGCTAATTGTCTTACATTTAAGGAAAAATATCCCAGCAGCTGACTAGTGAGGACATAGTAGGATATAAAATCAGTGACAAGACCAGCCAGCAACTGTGAAAGTATTTGAGAGGAGTAGCGGGATACAATGCAAAGCTACAGTAAAAGTTGATTATGCACAATTTGGCAAACTGTATTTAAGGTTTCTGTTGCAGTCATGACCGTCCCTTTTTAAAATAGGATCTGTCAGTATCCAATGACTGTTTGGATAGTTTGACACAGTATTTATTGGACAAAACAACATTACCTAGAGGAGGAAGTAATTCTAATAAAATGCTTTGCTTGTAATATTCAGTTAGAGTAAGCAAACTCAGTGGTTATCTCAAAGTTCTCTAAAGTTCTGTTGGAAGGAAAAGCATCTCTATACATCTTGGCCATTAATATATTGCATTTTTTTTGTAGTTGCAGGTTGTGGAAATAGGGCAGAGATTTCTAAACTTAGTATTTACTGTTTTCTAGAAATGTTTTCTGGGATCAATAAAATTCATGTCCTCAACAACAAGTGGCCCCACTTCTCTCTCTCTCTCCACTGCTGCAATTCCAAACAAATTTCAGATTCCTCACTCCAGAGCCTGAAATTACCAAAGCTTCTGGATGAGGTGGTTGAAATTTTTTTTTTTCCTGTAAGCAAATAGTATTTCTGTAATCTCTTTCTTGAAAAGATCTGAACTGTTTTCACTGGCACATTGTGAAGGTGTCATCTGAGGCAAGCACCTGGAATAGAAAATTTCTGTCTGCACAGGAAGTGGTCACCTTATAAGCATAAACATCAGTGCTTTTATTGCAAAACACAACAGGGAATCTTAAATTGTATGTGAAACTGTCATTTCAGTTTATAATACACAAAGTACAATGAAATTTCATGTTCAAGTGCCAGAGCTTAACTTAACGTGACAGTTCTGTCTCTGAATTTACCAGGGTATATCTAATTCTTATATTTTAGGTTTTAATATTTCCATATTACCATAGTGTGTGGCAGATCTTGTCACAAATTGTTTCTTTTAATGCATGTAATATCTTTGTTTCCCTTCTGTAGTATCTGTAATGAACAAAGGTATGCTTTTGATATATGATGATCCTTAATACAGAAGAACATAATCTGTATTCTGCTGTTGCAATACACAAACATGGGCCACAGTTACCATTCTTACGTTACTATGCAGTAATTTACTAGGTATGTTATGAGTTAGTTTTTAGCTGCATTAAAAACTCTTCAACAGTTTTTCTATCCCTGGGCACTCAAACAAGGCTAACTTCAGCAAAAGCCTGCAGTCAATTTTAAGCACTTGTTTACTTACGTCAGCTTGATTTCTAGCAAGAAGGAATCAATGAAAAAAGATACTCTCAATAATTTTTTAGTCCTGTTGTTGCTCAGTGTTTAAAACAATTGCCCAAAGTTCAGTGATGTGTACCCCAATTCCATTCAGTAAAGCAATTGATAAATAAAAAGTTAAAAAATAGCCTAAAAACCAAATAGAATGTTTTACTACTGTTCTGGCATATCTCTGGCGATTCTTCATAAAAAGATATTTCCTGTAACTAGGGTCTGCTAAGTAAGATGAGCCAAGGAATAAATTCTTCTTTTCTTTAAAATTTAAGCTTCAGGCTTATCATTATCAGTGGAGGAATTTCTCTTACATCAGGATAAATACTGCAGACTTTGTCAGCATGTGTAATTAGGTGGAGTGTTAGTGTTTAGAAGCAAAACCACTGGGCTCTGTTCTTTTTTCTTTTAAAGTAGCTTAACATGTTTTTGTACAGTCAGTGGGCCTGGGAAATGGCAGGTTAAAAGGCTGTTTCCTCACTAGTTTGCTACTGTTGTCATAAGAATTGCTGTGCTGTATCACAGAATTACAAAGCGGTGTAGGTTGGAAGGGACCGTTGGAGGTCATCTTGTCCAACCCCCTTCCTTTAGCAGGGCCACCTAGAGCCAGCTGCCCGGCACTGAGTCAAGGCAGCTTTTGAATATCTCCAAGGATGGAGACTCCAGCACCTCTYTGGGCAACCTGTGCCAGTGCTCAGTTACCCTCACAGTAAAAAAAAGTTTTCCTGGATGTTCTTACRGAACCTTCTGTGTTTCAGTTTGTGCCCACTGCCTCTGGTCCTGTCACTGGGCACCACTGGGAAGAACCTGGCTCCATCCTTTTTGCAGCCTCCCTTCAGATATTTGTACACATCAGTAAGATCCCCGAGCCTTTTCTTCTTCAGGCTGTGTCAGTCTTTCCGCATAGAAGAGATGCTCCAGTCCGGTGGTTCATCTAGCTCAATAATCTGTCTTCAGCAGAAGCAACAGGAGATGCTGTATGGTAAACGGCARTAGATCTGGTGACTTCTGTAGTCCTTTCTCCTTGTACTCCTCCATCATCCACAGCCATTGGACTAAGGATGACAAGAGGCATGTCCATACCTATTACCTTTAGTGCCTGCTTGTGGACATGTCCATTAATTTGTTCTTTACACTTGCTGATGCAGTTTACTTGACGCAGCTTTCTCTGATGTCGTATTCCATGTTTGAAAAAACTTAAGCRGTTCTTAAGAAAGCTTGTCACACCAGGGACAAGTTTTATGAGATGATTTTGCATAAATTAAGTTTGACAATAAAAATGATCCGACTGTGATAAAGACAGATGTGAGGTATAATTGAACTCATCAATCTTTTGTAGTAGTTTTAGACTTTTTTAAACTCATGAACTCTTTTGTTTTATTTTAAGAAAGCTTAGTGAAAAGTCATCCTTCTTTATGGAGATATTGCCATATGGAAATAATTCAGAGATACTTACAGCTTTTTGGTTCCATAGATATTTAATATCTAAACACAGGATAAAGCTGTAGGGAGGCAGACAGGCAATAAAATGACACTGAAATTCACAGTCCAAGGGCAAATAGAAAGTAATGCAAGCCTTYCTTTTAAAGCTTATGTAATTTGACAGCTGTTCACTGGATTTTATGAGCTGCATCTATGTTCTTGGTCCCTTGCATAAGGAGGAGCTTGTGTGTCATGCCAACATTCCTTACCACTTGCCAGAACACCAAAACAAACTTAGAAATGGATGTCTGAGTTATTCTCCTAAATCCATGAATTCTCATCTTAAATGAGTGGTATGCTTTTTTTCAGGTGCTGAACAACCGTCAGTTCCTGTTGTCTTTCATCCATGAATTGCTTAGCTATTCATCTAACTTTTACTTCCTAACTTAAGTTACTTCTGCTTCATGAAAGAACTTTTGTACAGTGCATGAGAAAGAGAAGACCAACTGAAGCATACTCTTAAGGTGTAGAATGTATTTGAATTAGCTTTTAATGGGAATGAGGAAAAATGTGTGTATATAAATATGTATTTTACAGAAACTGGGGGAGAACTGGACATAGTGGTTACTTCTAATAAAGAGGTAAAAGTCGCAGCAATTCGAGATGCCTTTCAAGAAGTCTTTGGAATGGCTGTTGTTACTGGAGAGGCTGCTCAGTCTAACATCGCACCCCAACCTGTGGGCTATGCTGCAGGTTTAAAAGTAAGTTGATATATAACAGTACTGAAGTACCTCCAATGCAAAGAGAGTGTGGAAACATTCACCCAGAAGAATCTGATTTTCCATAAAGGGAAGGTCAATTTGTGGGATAGGTAAACATTTCCTTTTTTTTTTTTAATTGCAATCTGGATCATTAGATCAGTTTAAAGCTGCTTGTTGAAATAGTTTTGGGTTTTTTTGCAAACTCATTCACAGCAAATGAAGAATATGTCAGTTTTCTTATACTGTCATTGATTGCCATCACATCTAGCATACATTGTGATATTACTGCAGTTTCAAAGTATATCAGGCATTTCGTCTTAGTCTATTACTAGCACACCACATTGGGAATGTTAGAAATTAAAAGAGACTCTTTGAGACTGAGTTGTCTCCCCACTAATTCTGTAGATCAAAGATAGTTTGATCAACACTTGTCACTTCCCGAACAGATCTATGTAACATTTAAAAAGTAAGAATTCACTGTGCAGCTTTGCAAACAGTTGTGCTGGCCCAGAGGAAGGGTTAGAAAAGGTTGTTTCACTGGATTTTAAAAATGTACCTGTTTGTCAGTTGTACCTAGGTGCAACCACCTCCTTGGCCAATAACTAAAAACCCTGAAAACAACTATTTAGTATTCTGCTTCTTAAATGTAAGCAAATCATTCACTCATTAAAAAGGAATTATTTTCTCCTAACTGCTGTGGCAGTGTTCACAGCTGAGCAAAGCCTATCCTCATAGCAATATATTGCTATACAATTTTATATTGAGGTAAAGGAGGATAATGTGTATGTTCCTTTACCTATTTAGCTACTGCAGTGTAGTAGTAATAGTAGTATTTATTACAACTTCAGAGTGACAACTGATTTGGAGTAAATGATTCCTACATCTTAGTTAATAGGTACCACAACAAAGAGATTATCTCCCTTGGTCTTACAAAGTTAGTGCAAAGCTCTTAAAGGATCTAAACCCGACAAATCTTAAGCTGCAAAAATCTCAGTGTCAGCAGCAGAAATATATACTGATGCTTTAACTAATAGTGGAACTTGGCACWGTTACAGGTTAGGAATTCTTTGCATGCAAATCCAGGTCTTTTTCATGGAAAAATAACAAACAAAATATTTAATTAGTTTTATCATCATTTTTGTTACAGTTTGGGATTCCATTATGGCTTTTCATGAGTTTTGTTTTTTGTTTTTGTAACGTTGAAATAGGAGTCATTTTTCAAAATCTCTCATATTTTCTGTTTAACTTGAAAAATATGTTCTAGAGTTCTTTTTGCATTCATCATATGTTGTGATTCAAAAGAGAATGTTGTCTAACAGCTTATGTTACCATTTAGGGAGCCCAAGAAAGGATAGACAGCTTGCGTCGGACAGGAGTAATACATGAAAAACAGCCTGCTGTATCAGTAGAAAACTTCATTGAGGAATTGCTTCCTGACAAGTGAGAACTTTCAATATATTCAGGGAGGGAAGGCAGTGGGGGAAAGGAATATTCTTTGTTGACTCAAAGGATCCTGTAAAGAGTTGCTGGCAGTATCATTCTGAGCAGAAGAAAGGACTGAGTCTGTCTTTGGTATTGCTTTGGCAGATTTGATTTTGGTGATTATGTTCAGCTTTTTGTCCAGACATCTCGAGACTTTAATATACAAAATCTGTGTCAGGTTTTTCAAGATTCACACTATAAAAACACAATGAAGTTATACTGATCGGACAAAATTAAGGAGCTGTAAAAGTTGGAATTTGGCTAGTAGTGTGCTCACTCTTGTGTGTAACATCGTGGTGTTACAGTTCTAATATGGGGGATGCAGTCAGTGTTTTGCTGATATTGTTTACCATACTTAGTGTGTCCGAAAGGAGGAGTTTCCAAGTAACCACCCACCAGTACTAAGAGCTGTGCACCTAACACTTAACGGATCAGCCACTGCTCACAGCTGAACTTCTCAGTTGTCCATCAGACAGCTGAAGGATATTACTTCCCCTTCCAATTGCATGTCCTGAATACTATTTGGAGGAAAGGTTACAAACTCTTTTATGTGTATTTTACCCTTTAGACTCAAACTCCTTTATTAATTGGGAGCAAGTTATCTTTAACCATGAAGCTTTCTCAACAGTCTTTCATAGTTGCAAGTGAGATAGTCCTCTATCACAGAGCATTCCAGTGCTCTGTTCCCCGCTACGAAGATGATGCAAGTGAAGTACTTCYTCCTGACTTGCTCCACTAAACTCTTAACATGAAGCTTATGTGGCCCAGCCAGTCATTTCTTAAAATTGGAGTCTTGCATCKCTTTTCATAACAACATCCTTGCTTGCCACACTTTAAAGAATAAAATACAATTTATATGTAGACACATATATAGTATGTATGAAACAACAACGACAGTAATATTTTCTTTTTTAAATCTTTTATGATTCTTGGCCTTGATTTTGTGTTTGTGCTTTCCCTGGAGTATGTTTCTCCTGTGGCAACTCAACTGTAAAACTGTTACAGGAATTGAATACAGTGAAGTAGTGATGACACATTGCCCTTGGTTTTAKTTGGATCACGTCAGTGTTGTTAGTTTGTTGATAGGGAGAAAGGATTTGATGTTTTTGCAAGCTAGATAGGGAACCATTTCGGGTACTGCTTCAGTAGCCTTTACTGTGTCTGCTACAGCAGGCACCATCTTTTCTGAAAGGTACAGAAGTGTTTCTCTGATTAAATCATTTAAATGATTGTTACAGGATTAGACATACTAAAAAATCGTCTGAATGTAGAACATGAATGATACATAGATTTTTTTTTTTTTAATTGTTAGGGAAGGTTATCTTAATGAGAAACATTCTTTCAAAGATTGAATGAAAACTGTAGCATAATAAATATGGCCAAAAGAATGTATCTGCACACATGTCCACCCTACCAGCTTTCTTTCTTTCTTTGATCTGTAAGTTCCAGGTATTTTATACATTTTAAAGTATATTATGTATTTTACATGCATACACATGCACTATAGTTTTATATATATGTAAAAATTGATATATGCAAATTTTACTTGAAAAATTTTACTTGAAGAACACTTTGATGAAACTCATTATTACATTTGTAGTAGAGCTTGTAAAATGGTCATAATTCAACTGCTAACATGTTGTTTTTCAATTGAGTGATACTCAGTACTCAAAAGTAAAGTAACTTCCACATCATTGCAGGTGGTTTGATATTGGATGTCTGATTATTGAGGATCCAATTCATGGAATTCATCTGGAAGCTTTTACCCAAGCAACACCAGTGCCTTTGCAATACGTTCAGCAGGTGAGTTTTCAGTTTTCTTAGCAATGTTGGATTAGCAGTTGAGACATAAGACTTAAGTTTTAATTTCATTTATGATATCGGTTCTTACTGCCAGTTGCTCCACTTGAATGTTTTAATTTATGAAATGAGGATAAAAGCTATTTTTGAATCATGTTTATGTATTACCTAAAAATCTTTAGGCATTTATGGCAAAGCAGTTCTTGATCAAGACTCTCATTCTGCAGTACATGGCACTTGGAAATATTAGTTTTACTTTTCTATTAATGAAGAAGAAATATTCCAAGAAGAAATTAACCACAAAGAAGTAGTCCCTCAAAAAGGAAATATAATTTTAATCATTGAAATATTGTCATTAGTCTGGTTCAGTGACTCAAAATTAACTCTCATGAATCTTTRCAGAGATAAGAATATTCATTCTTCCTTAGGTGTGGAAGGAGGTCTTTGCAGCTTAAGTAATGYACTAAGCAACTGCACCAAGGAAGTGCAGTAAGCACTCTTACCTATCTGAAGGCATGGTTTCCTTTCCTTAACTTACTTTGCATATGTATTGGAGTTTCATCTAATGCCAACAAAAGTGTGTAACGGTGAAGTATCTGTGTGCACACATGTACATGTTAGCAGTTCAGTGAAGTAGCTTACACTTCATTTAGGCACAAGTTTATAAATTGAGATCTTACCACTCAATTTTTAATAAAGCTCATAAAGCGTTGGTATTTATGTTGCTAATTACCAGCAGACAGACAGCGTATACTGTACTGATTAGTATTCCAAAAACTCATTCCTAATAAATAAATACAGGATACCCCTTCTTCAGATCTGTGTTTGCACCATACTTAATTGCACCATAAGCATATAGACTCTCACCTAAAAGGCAAGACTAGTTTCTTCTTCTGACTGTGCTGTTCTGACAAGGATGTAAAATTTCTGAAATGGAAATATTTAAATCTTGGAAATATCATGGTTCATCCCTCTGAAAATAATGCAGTACTGTGCAGTTCTTAAATATCACCAATAGAAGTTTTTCATGAGATTGTTTACATTTCTTTGGGCACGAACTGGGAATTACTCCAAACTCCAGTCACTGCATGTTGCCTGGCAGCAGATATGAGTCATACATTAATTAACTCTGGTCTGAAAATTCTTTTTAAATAAATGTTTCTGTGAAGAATTTCAAAACAAAACCGTTCAGGGTTTGATCCTCAGGGGCTTGTTTTGAAAAAACAAATAGTAACTGTTTAAGTTTGGGGTTTTTTGTAGTACCAATTCCAATAGAGTGAACATTTGTGAGATTGGTTTTAGTTCTTATTTTTCAGAGTTCTTACAACTTTGAAAAGCTGATGAGTGGCAAAAGGAGAAATACTGCTCTGTCCCTCTGTCGTGTTCCAGGATGCTTTTCAAAAACAGTGGAGAAAAATGTGAAGCTGCAGGAAAAAAATATTAATTAAGCAGATACAACTTCATTGACTAGATGATCTTTAAAGGTCCCTTCCAACCCAAACCATTCTATGATGCTATGAAAATAGGCACATCAGTGTGAAGTTACTATTTAAATAATTGTCACATTCTCTATGGAGCATTATTTTTTTAAATACAAAACACAATAGGTATCTTTAATTTTTGTTTCACAGAATATTCTCTATTTTGTCATATAAAAACTATAGTTAATAGCTTAACTTTTTGAGTATTTTTTCTCTTAGGTAAATATACTTTGTAACTTTGAAAAGTAGTGTTTACCTTGTAATAGCAGAAAACTGTCTAACTTTTATGCAACCTGTTAGTATATAGCTTGGTGTATAGTACAGATTCAGTGGAACTGTAAGCCTTTAAACTTGAATTATATCAAATTCTACTCTCCTATTTAAAGAAAACTGTTCTTGTATATACATCAACAGCAAAACATAGCTTTGTTTCATACCTTCAGAGTTAAATTTTTCCTAGTCTTGCTATTATATATTTCAGTTAACTTACGCATAATATGTGGTGGTGAATCATTGGGCTCTTGATTGTGTGCATGCACCAGTTGTTACCTTTGTTCCCATTAYGCCTTTTCTAGAACCAGACTGGGTTTCTCTCAGGGGTGTGCAAGAAGCATACATTTGTATAAATCCAGTCAAATATCTTTAAGCAAAATCTAGATTACGACAGGAAAAAAAACAGCAATTGTATAGTTATGTTTCAGACTAAGCACAGAGAAGAAATATGTGTTGGACAGGCAATGTTATTTATTATTCACAGTCCAAAAGATTTAATAGAGGCAACATTAAAAGCAATTATGTTCCTTGAAGTTCTTGCTAGCTATGTGTTTTATTGTTCTATGTAATGGAAATAGTGGTAAAAGTGTCTGTATAGAATAGATACTTTCTTGTTAATGTCCTTACCAATGGCATAGAGTTTTCTGAGCACATAATAACAGACTCATGGCTGTTTATAACTCTAAATATTGTTTGATTTGAGGAGGTAAAACGGTGGATTTGAGGGCTTGTTTTGAAAACCTTTTTCTGTTAAGAGACCAGATGTCATCTTGTTTTTAGCTGATCCAGAAATTGCAACCATAATGGGAAACTACTGCAAGGTGGTTGTTTTTTTCGTTTTATTTGAAGTTTACTGATTTTKGGCAGTAAAAATACCAAATAATTTATGAAGTTGTGTGCAATTGTGGATCATAATGGAGATACCATAATCAAATATTCAGTCCCTACTTGCAGCTAGGTGCACTCTTATTTACTTTTTCTGCCAATATGTTCTGACTAATAAAGAAAATTTCCTGTTCCTTTGTTTAAGAAATCTGCCTTTTATGTACCTCTTGGTAATAACAAGTTATTTTGATATTGGAGCAGACTGCATATTCTAACAAACTTATATATGCTGTTATTGTTGCAAGACAGTAGTTTTAGGCAGGCTGGAACACACTAATGAACTTTGATCTGCTGTACCTGCACTGGAAACAGTCTAACTCAAATATTTGTCAAAATAAAATCTGTATGAAGAATTGGGCCCTGTGTGCAATGTTATGAAGAACTGAGTAATACTAGGAATAGTCTTACTGAGGCTAAAAGTCTTCTACCCTTCATTGTATGCAACAGCGGCCAGAGGTGGTTGCCTAGGATGAGCATCAGACCAGATAACGCAGTGATACTTCCCCCACTGTTTCCCTTCTGCTTCCAACTTCAGAAAATTACAGTATGTAATCCATCTGTGACCTCATGCAAATAGCTCAGTCCTCCATTTCTGCCAGGCTCAGCTTTCTTCTTGTTTCTGGTTACTTGCCTGCTTCAGAGGGACATTTTAACCRTTTTTAAAACCTTTGGAGGGTAAGAGTCATTGCATAAATATGTATTGTTATTGATTCCATCTGTTGGCTACATTAAAAGAGAAAACTACTTCCTGGTAGTGGCAGAATGTCATTACTCTCCTAAGCATTGTATTTTAGTTTTATACTGTTCAGACGTCATTTGAATCATGATACATACAAATCCAAAATGTATATATGGCTAGGCAAATCATGGGGCAGTCTGAAATTTGGATACCCTTCAATTTGCCATGTAGTCCTATTGATATAAGAATGATTACTTACAAAAGTAGGTAATGGTGAAGATAGAAACAAAGCTACTCATTTCAAACTCTTTCAATAATCACTTCTCAAAATGTTACACAGGCTAAGAGTCTCACTCCTCAGGACTACAATCTGAGATGGTCAGGCCTGTTGGTGACCGTGGGTGAAGTGCTTGAGAAGAGTRTACTGAACGTCAACAGGACTGATTGGCACATGGTATTCACTGGCATGTCCCGTCGACAGATGATCTACAGTGCAGCTAAGGCTCTAGCAGGAATGTACAAACAACACTTACCACCCAGGACCGTTTGAAAGAAGGCTGATCCATGACTCTAAGGAATACTGGTTTTGATTCTAGAATTGAAGTTAAAGCTACATTTTCTAATTCTCAGTGGATACAACACAGATTTGTAATCTAACTGTAAACTGTATTTTACTTTTTAAAAAGTGAAGGTAATTTCCAACAGTGGCCATGAGCAATTGCAATTTTTAACTACTATATGATTTCCAATATGATTCACAAAACAGAAAATCAGAACAAACATATTTATAACTGGGACAAATAGCATTACAATTTGTAAAGTGGAATGTGCTGTTATTTGACACCTTACTAGGCATTTGCTGAGATATTTTAGTTAGTATACTTTTTTAAAGAAGGGGTTCATTGTTTAGCTATTTCTATTATATTAGTAATATAAACATGTTGACAGCATAACATGTATGCATTTCAGTCCAGAGAGACTACCTTCTGCGTTAGATGTTTTCTTGGGGCCTGTGCTTAGGTGGTACTTAACACCTGACAGGTTTGGTGTCTGTATATAAGTTCTCAGGAGTGACGCCGAGTAGTTTTTACAACACATAACAATGAGCTGCTGAAGAAGAGCACAAATCCATGACCCATTAGTTGAAGTCGTTGCTAAATAATTTTGAAATCTCATCTTCCTTGTGTTGTGGTTTAACCCGGCAGGCAGCCAAACACCACACAGCCACTCGCTCACTCCCCTGCCCGCCCCAGTGGGATGGGGGAGAGAGTTGGAAAAAAAAAAGTAAAATTTGTGGATTGAGATAAAGACAGTTTAATAGAACAGAAAAGGAAGGAATAATAATAGTAATAATAATGATAATAATGGTAGAATATACAAAATGAGTGATGTACAATGCAGTTGCTCACCACCTCCTGACTGATAACGGAGCTGCAATTGCCACTTCCTGGACCACACCCCTATTTATATACTGAGTGTGACGTCATATGGTATGGAATACCCCGTTGGCCAGTTGGGTTACCTGTCGTGGCTATGCTTCCTCCCAGCTCCTTGTGCGCCTGGCAGAGCATGGGAAGCTGAAAAGTCCTTGACCAGTAAACTGCTTAGCAACGACTAAAAACATCAGTGTGTTACCAACATTCTTCTCATACTAAATCCAAAACACAGCACTAGGAAGAAATTTAACTCTATCCCAGCCGAAACCAGGACACAGTGCTACGTCTTTTTTCTTTTTATGTAACAGTAATGAAATACATGTCCAATTAAAACACTAGACAAATTTCAAGTTGCTTCAATTGGTTTTAGATCAGGTACCACATACACATGAAATTATCTCAGCAGTTTCAACAACATAATTTACTCCAGTGCTTCCAAACTTCATATTTTTATGGAATCATGTAATTTCTTCTATCAAGTTATGGTCGTCAGCAATTTGATGTGGAAAATGGTGAGATGTGTATCACTTGCTTTGCTGGTTTTCTAAACATTTTTAAGTCTTAAATACCTTCTTGAGGTCATGAGCTCACTGTTTCTCATATAAGTCTTCACTGGTGTCTGATTTTTTTCATGGCTATAAATGCCCTCTATCCATGCTCACACAATCTTAAATCTTTATTTAGAAATATGAAAGTAATTGTGAAGAAAATATTTTGGTAATATACTTTTTTTAAGAAACAAAGAATAAACAAATACTTTTTGTTTGCCTTAAAGAAGCAGTTTTTCAGCTTATATTGCTCTGTCTTTACCTTTCTTAGATGCTTTCAAAGGACATTTTTATATACAATATACTGTTAAGCCAGCTCATATTTGTACCCAGTGAAAGCCTGTCTGTTTCCAAATAATATATTTTGCCTTAATTGGCTTACTCTGTAAATTAGTTGAATAAATGTTTTTCCTAGAGGATTGTATCTATTTTAAAGGTTTATTTTTTAATATAGCTGATGAACATGTTTATTGAAATTATATTTACGTGGTCAAGTTACAAATTTGGCACATGCTTAAATGCCTATCTTGTCTGAAAAAAAACCAAAACAAACAGAACCTGACTCATGCGGTCTTGAGGTCTCTCCTTGGGAGCACTTCTTTGTATCATAAACTAAAAGGATGATGATACAGGGACTTCTGTTTGTTATTGTTCAGTAAAGGCGTCTTTGCTTTTATTGTAACTTCAGTTTGCAGTGTATAATATGTTGAATGCTGCCCTTTTATCCCCTGCTTACAGCATCCTCTGTGGTGCAAAGGAAGAGGACATGGTATTGTTAGTATCTTTATGTGCCCTAGCATGAGTTAAAATTAAAACTGAAGAGGAATTTCCATTTTCTTTCTCCTTTTCCTGGCCCTGGCCTTCACTGTTTTTCGGAGGTGATAAGAATGGAGGCAGAAGGCAGCTTCTCATTTTGCAGCACCTGGTTCATTGTGGTGACATTGGCCCAGCATTCCAGCTATCTTATGAGGGTGCTAATGTGGCATACTCCAAGGCTGCCCTGGCCTGCCTCAGAGAATTTTTAGGTCTCTATTCTCCTGCAGAAATTTACTTTCTTTATGCCAAAATGAGAGCGACTGCCTGCTCTTCTCTCTGTGTACTTTCTCCTTGTGATTGGGTGCTAGGATATGACGTGGTCAAGTGAAATGGTCTTTCTCCATTCAAAATCTGTGGCTCGATGAAGGTCTTCTGAAGGAGTTTTGACTGCTCACGCAATAATTAAAATGGCTCAACATGATAACTTTCAATTAGTTCCCTCCCTTTACTGAGCATTGCTGGTTTATGTATAAAAGAGTAACATCCTCACATAAAAGCCAGGAGTTCAGCTTCTTCCCTGAGAGGCCGAGGAAGGGAAAAATGTCTCCAGTATGCTCTGGAAAGCTGATAAAATTTGAAATTACTTCCTACCTGAGTGAAGACCCTTTTCAGGGTCTGAGTTGCAGTTGGCATGGRTGAATTCTGGAACAAGTTAAGATAACGTTCAGCTTTTTACCATCTGCTGGGTCATGTTGTAGGCAATAGTAGGAAAGGAAGCTCAACAGGTAGGACACTGACATCCTGTGTTAAGTTTATATTGAAATCAACCTAGAAAAGCAGGTATCGGACACATTTGGACATGTAAAGACGGTTCTCAACTGCTCATCGTCACTGTAGATGCAGCTGCAGAAGCCATTTCTGCTGCTTTGTGAATGGATAGATTTGCTCAAATGTGAGTGTCATAAACAAAAGATCAGGAAAGCTCCCACATTTGAAGATAGAGGATATCGAGGACTGCTGGAAATGGTCCTGGGGATGCGTCCAGAAGGAAGAGAGACCAGCTACATTAATTGCTGTTTTATTTCTGCATTTGGAATTGCTGTTCTAGTTGTTTTGTTTACTGCATCTTTTGTAGCAAGCGGTACTGAAAGCAATTTTTCTACGACCATGGGCTTGTTCATGACGTTTTGGAGGTACTTGCCTCAGCAAGGAAATACACGTTGATAACATTGTAAAAAGAACATAATTTGGCCTGACCCGCTTCTATTGTAGCTCCTGCCTCGCTGCAGTCAAATGTAAGAGCACCGTAATCGGCAGGGAGCAGAAGGCCAGGCTGTGAGAAATGGTCTGCATCTGTAGGTAAGCCAAAATGACTGCATGCTCTGCTATGGTGTTGGTGGCACCGATTGTTTTCGCTGCACATCTTTATGACGATACGGTAATTTCATTCACTGCCAGCATGTGGTCAGTTCAGTTCCTTGGGCTGGAATGTGGCAGATGATTGCACCGGTGCTTCTCAGCACTGCCTAATAGCTACTTCATGACTGACAGAGATGTCCTGATTAAAAACCTTCACATGCCTGCGTGCATGCCAAAATACATATTTGGCCATTATACTACCATTTTTTAAAGAGTGTTTCAGGTAGATGCAGCCAGATGCTTCCAGTTTGCATTAAATTGAAGCAGATCTACATGATCTTTAAACTGAGGCAGTCTTTAAAATGTTGGAGACAGCTCATTAGCTCTGCTATTGCCTGGTACCCTAAGCAGCAACACTTGCTGCTTTTGTGCAACCCCTCTCATGCTGACTGTTTAAATACACTGCTTTGTACACGCTAAGGTAGTGACTCTTTAAGTCACTTGTGCATTGCACAATGGCAGGATTTTAGTTGTTACGAAAAGTAGTATTTAGCAGAGCTGTGATAAATTCAGGTTGAACTTAAGAAGATCTGTATAGGCTAATAAGAGATGGATCAGTCTTCAGAAAAATCAGCACAAGGATTTTATGTATAGGAAGAATACTGGATTTTTATTCTGAGGCTGAAAATTAGTTTCAGGACTTAACGAAGTTGATTAAAGAAATAAGAGCTAGCGCCTGCTGGCAAGTGTAGAAGCCTCTGAAATTCTTTTATTATGTGTATGTGTTGCCAGCTCTAAAAGTCAGTTAAAGAATTTTTGTTTGTTCTGCAAGTGAGATTTTAATAGATCAGAGAGAAGCTAAAGATACTTTTCCAGCTGTTTTATTCTAATTGGTTTTCTTGAAGGAGAAAGAACCTGCCATGTCAACAGTGATCCTGTTAAAAAGGCATTCTGTGTCACGCATACTTTCTGTGACAAGTTACTCCTAGTGGCCCCTATCGAGCTTTCCCATTTCTGGTAGGAGTTTTGGGTGGTGAAAGTTGGACCTGGCTGCATGACTGGAGGCCAGAACTGAGAAAGGAAGTTTCTCAGAGGTTTGCTGCAAGTGCTCAGTTTGCCTRCCCATCTGGTTCGAAAATGAGTGTTTAGGAGAGAGTGAAATATTTAGACTTAGTTYTATCTCTTTTTCCCAATATTCTGGTCCCGTAGTTAGTATATCCATTCTGTACAAAAAAAGGATAGTCCGTATTTTTTGAAAATACCTGTAACCTGCTTAAAAGTTATCCAACAGAGGTCCAAGCTGAAAGCTTTGCAAAAAGAAACCAAATACTTGTCTCAGTATCCTCAAAAAGAGGAGTGAGTACCTACCAGTTACAGGTGTACCTGTGAAGCAAAGTGTGCATGGGGTGGCAGCAGAGATGAACTTACATGTGCTAATTTTATTCCAGTTAGTGCAGATGACAACTGAAGGGAAAACCCAGGGATGTATTTGGGCTCTGGATACTTTTGGACTGGTTGATACTCTGCGATGAAACCCTTGGCACTGCTTTTTCAAAACACTTGCTGATTGTGTCAAGGTACAGGTGGCAAAAACTGTGGCTATGTGTGCTGCATTTCCACCTTTATCTTGTGGTTCCCTGCCCTAAGAATATACAATACAGAATAGCGAAGGTTAAAATGAGATGTGTGCTGCAAATACATGCCAGGGTCAAATTCAGTCCTGTTGCAATTGATTTGATTTCACTGAAGATAGAGCAGCCATGAATAAGAACAAATAACTGTTACTTACTCTTTTCAACTCCTTAATCTGTATAAGTACTTTCTAGAACAAACACACTGGCATGCCGTCTCTGTAAGATTAGATAGATGAATTTTAGGCATGATGTCACAAATGAGGATTTTGAAGGAGAGTGTGAATGGGTTATCAGTAGAGAAGGGCTGGAAATTTAAGTGTGCAAAAACTGCTTTGCTCGGATGAAACTTTTTTCCTGGACTTCATTTGCACAGAGTCAGTAGTCTGAACAGCTTTTTGCCTTAGAAAGTATATAGTTATCCCAGCTCTTATGCTGTGGCCTTAGTCAGACATTGACTTTACAAGTAGCTGTAGTGGCTTAAGGTGTTACAGCCCTGTTGGTGGAGGTTTCTGCCGCTGCAGATTTCCTAGCAGAATATGCTGTCTCTACTCGGGATCAGCTGAAGTTACCTGGGGCTGCTCTCACACTSTTTTGGCTGCAGCTAGGCTGTGTTGAAAAGTTACTGCTGTGGGCCTGGCCTCAGTTTTTTCATCACAGCACTGTTCAGAATGGCACGGCTCTGTTAGAAAAATCTTGCTTATAAAATTCCCCACGCATTTGTTCAAACTAATCTGATAACTTTCACCCAGCTGCCCCTCTCAAGATTTGCCATAAACACCTGTGAAGAAAGGATGGGTGATGTGGGGCCTGCTGAAACAGCAAATACAGTTTCATGGAACATCTTGATCCAAAATCAGAAACGAAACAGCCTCGATGACTGCTCATATATGTTCCAGAATGTTCTCCTTTAACAAAAGGTTTTTAGAAATGCCTTCCACTGCCAGTCTTCCTTTTTAGACACCAGCTCAATTTGGGCAAGATAATGGTCTATAGCAAAACGGGGCAAAGAAAAGAATGAGGTACAGAAGAATGTGAAAACAATCAGGAGAGTACCAGAGAAGTAGGACTGTCTAGTGAGGAATGGAGGAGAAAGTACAGCAGCTTAATTGTCTTTTATTCAATGCTCTGGATGCAGGAGATGGTAGAGGGTAGTTGAGAAATCAGATGGGAATATGGAATAACTTGGATGTGTCTGCTACTGCTGATTTTGGCCGGCTTTAGAAGAGCACCAACACATACATGCAAGTCTTGCAGTAGGGAGGTTTGGCACAATTGTGATTCAGTATCTCTGTTTAATGAAGTTTACAAGTTATCTTCGATGTTTACCCTTGCATGCAGCATCGGGTAGGTTCTTCAGTAAGTGTTTTTCAAGTGGGAGGTTTTTGAAGAGCTTCTATAAGTATAAACCTGTGAAAATGGGAATTTTGATAGAAATTCTTAAGGATATTTGCAAAAGTAGCTTTTTTTTATAATAGTATGATGTGATGTAAACTTTGCAGATGGAAAATAAGAGTTTGAACAGTATTCACTCTGAAAGATAGAACTCTGTGGGTCTAGTTTGCAATTACATTTAATAATTTTTGAACGAAATAAAAAAAAAAAAAAGCCTTTCTTCTTTTCCTACTGTTAACGGACACTGGAATGAGTAGCAAATGAGAACATTCTGTATCCCATCAAAAGTTGTTAACAGGCTTGAAAACCAGAATAAAATAGTTTCAAACTTGGTTAATTTTCTGATGTGGATTTTAACTTTAACAATTAAGTCTGTCTGTAATCTATCAAGAACTCACATTTTGATATCCTGAATCTCGGAGCCATTTGGCTTTGACTTTATGGCTCTGTTCCATCCATAGTTCTACAATTAAGGAAAAACTATTCGCATAAAAGTAATGGTGTATAGAGCTACAGTTCCTAAAAGGAAAAAATGCCAATGGGTTTGATTTATCGTCTCATTGTGCAGAATTCTGTTAAAGCTTTAGATACTCCAGCCAGTTGACTTTGTAAAGCAGCCAGATTATGACCTGGCAACGCAGAGCTGCAGAAGAATAACGGATCCAAAAACACTCAGCTGCTGCTTCTGAGCTAACACAGTGATTTTTCATATGCTGGAATCAACGTAGATGTAGCTTTAAAAAGGTTACAGGCAAATTTAAAATATTTTGTGTTGAGAAAGTGATTTCCAACTATCTTTGCATTCTACAAGTGTGAGTGAATGTAGCCATGGACTTTCCTATAAAATAGGGAAGTACCTCATACAGTAAAGAGCAGATGAATTGGTTTTCCAAGGTTATGTTGGCTTTCTTTAATACAAAATTATATAGAATTCTGTGTTAAGTCTGGGGGTTTTGGTACTAATCACAAAAACATGCTTCCTGTAAAAGTATACTCTGTGACATGAGTGAATGTGGTTTGTTTTTTTTTTTAAGATCTGGTGCTAGAAATTATGCATCACGACTTTCAAACTTCTTTTAATCTATTTTCATCAGATCAATGCAAACAGCATGTATTTGATAAAGATCAAACTTAAAATTAATTAATGCAGTAGCTTTGTTGTGAACAATGCATTGAACCACTGAGTCAAATTCCTCGATCAATTTTCTCTTGTATTCCATCAAAAATTCTCTGAGTTTTAAGTTTTCACTTGAAAAGGCTTAGTTTGAGTATCTGTATTTTCATGCCTTACATCCTGTGCAGCTGAGTCAATTCTGCTCTGAATTTTATAGGACTGTTTCCTAATGGAACAAAACACTTTTCTCATCTAACAGGGTACTAGAGAGAACTTGCTTCTTTTCAGCTGGGTAACAAAAAAGAGTATAGCTGTTGTCCTGCTTGTATGCTAAAAATGGATTAATTATGTCTTCTGGTTAGAAAATGAGTAGATACGAGATATAGGCTTAATTAAACTCTCTGGACTGGCTATATTTACCAGCTTTGAACAGGCTGTGAAAGGAACAGCATTTAAATGCAGTGAGAAGCACCCTAATTTATTTTTTCCTTAAGTATCAAGCAGAGCTGTTCTGTCTGCTTTTACAGTAGACCACACATGAATGCGTAATACTTAGGGATCATTTTCATGATCTAATTCTTACAGTTGCAGGAACAACTGTTGCAAATAGTGGTGATTGTTCCATGAGTTCTTGGGAAAGTGCAGGAAGTTGTATTTTGTGTAAGGAAGAGTATTTTGACCGGTAGTGGGATTCTGAAATAGCTATGCCATCCAACAAGAGGTAAAACCCAGTATCTGGCAGAGCAACAGGTTTAGAAAGTCCTCCCCGGCAGGCCAAACGGTTATCCTGCAATCAGCGGTGTACTTGAGATGTTGCTGTGGGATGAATGAGTATAGTTTTGCACATGTAAGGCAGATACTGCAATTTGTTTTTTGATAAAATGTATTAAAACCAAAACAAAATCAACAAACGTGTCTGAAGAGGAAAGGACAGGAGAATATTTGTTTCTAATGTAATGCGAGCTACTGTAATCAATAATTGCACTAAGTGATTCTTTTAATCTGTAGATCTTACAGTATTTATAAAAATGCACACCCCAATACTTAAAAGGTTGTAAGCATTATAATGTAAGCATGATAAGCTCTCTCCTGTGTAGATGCAGTCCTTTGTATTTGCGGAGCTTATTTTCTTGGACATTGCAACTCAGTAGTACAGGTATACCAAATTTGGTCTTAAAATGATAAATCTAAGAAATTAAAATTATCACTAGGGGTAAGGTGTTTTGGTTTTGGCTTTTTGAAGTGCTACAAATCCCATGAATCTGTGAGAGCAGGTTCTCTTACCACCAGTGACAGCCAAATTAGTAAGTGATAACTTCGAACTGCTGTAAACTTGGGAATGAGCTCCCAATTTCTTCTTGCTTTCTGGGTTCTTAAGTGCAAGCAAGAAATAAAAGCTGATGCCTGCAGATGCCATGGGACTTCAGGTGGATTTCGGAGCTTGTTTCTGGTTCCCATTAGCTGTATAGGAATCCATCCATGGTAGGAACAGTACTTTTGCCGTAGGAAGCTGCAGAAGACCTAGCTGGTGATGAAGTATGTAGCACAAAACTGAGGAGGGAAGGAGGGATATAAGCCTAATTTAATATGATACAGAGTAAAATAGTAAGGATGAGGAGTCAAAGCTGTATGTTAGGGACTAAGAGTATGAAGTAAAGGGGGGGTGGAAGGATGTGGGTTGGAACTGGTGCAAAATCCAGCCACGCTTGATGGTGATGCGTGTCGCCATGCCTTCTCTTGCCTCTGTAACTATCCAAAATAACTTTGGAAGCCACTGCATGAGCGTCTTTGCTTTTCTTGCTTATTCTTGGAGGGCTGTCTGATACTGGGTAGGAAATGGTTGAACATACGCATTTACAGATTAGATTGGTACACTGGAACAGAATAAAGACTAGCTATTATCTGATGCGCATGAAGCAGTACTAGCAAAGTCCATACAATACTTGCATAAAGTCATGTGTGTGAATGCACAGTTTTAGACAAAAGAAACAAAAACAGTGCCACCTTTTCTTAGGTTCATTTCGAGTAGTAAAGTTTCTCCTAGTATGAAAGGGAAAGTTTTGTCATTTCGCCCACAAAAGACCTTTGTAACATTTTTGAGTGATCTATTTAATTTGCTTTGCTAATCTTAGTTACGTCTCACTGCAGCCTGTTTATATTACCTACAATTTGCTCTCTGTTTTCTTGATGTGGAAGCCCACCTCTCTCTCCCATTTCTGTTGAATGAAACATGACTTTTTCAGTCAAGCTCCCAATCCTTTGCTAGTTTAAATCAGTGCTGTTTTATTAACATAAGTGGAAACATAGCAGTTCATGCAGACTGATGAGGTAGCTCCATGTTTCCATGATTTTGATTTGGTTTCATTTAAAGACAGCAAGTTGTAAGATACTTCTCAGAGTTCTGCAGAACTGGATAATACCAAACCATTGCTCCCATACAATTAATTGAATAGGAAAAAATGTTTTCTTTGCAGTTTGTTTTGACTTTTGAGTTATGGCAAAACCAAAACAAACTGGATTTGAATCCACACATAAAAAAGTTGAATGAAACCCACAGAAACCTAAGCTTGCAAATGTCTCAATAGTTTTGGGAACTGAAGAGGGTTCATATGCTGCCCAGTGTTTTGCAGCCTCAGAAATGAATGTGGCTACTCATTGGCTGTGATGAAAACCACCCTTCTCATTAGTGCTAGCTGAACTCATCTGGCATTAAAAAGAAGAGCTGAATAAACACTGTTTTGTGAGAGCAGATCTCTCCAGTCAGTGTTGACAAATGTTTTCAGGATGAAGTTGGGCAGAACATCCTGCCTCTGCCAATATAGCATCCTTCTAACTGTGGAGTTGCCTAATTACCTTTAAATATAGTTTTTAAAAGAAAGGCATATTTCTGCTGAATTTTTTGAAACCATTCAAAGCACCTACTCAGAAAATTGCTACTTGTAGAGGAAATTCTAGCAAATTCCTAGTAGACTGGTTTGAATAAAACAGTTACAGTAATATTGTTTCAGTGCATAATTTTTTATTTACTTAGGCCTGTGTAGTGAGGGGGAAATGTTTCTTGGTAAAGAATGTAATTGCGTATTCTACCCATCTTCAGTGCAGTAGGCACTGTAGAAAAAGAGCTCAGAGGCAGAAAATGTAACAGTCATCTGTAAGCAATCACAAACACCATATGGTTTTGTATACTCTACCTAAGTATCTACATAAAAGTGACTGTTCTTTGCCAAACGATCAGAACAAAGAGAAGTTGTATCTGTCCATTTGTTTATTTATAGTCATTCCATTGTGTTTGAGTACCCTAACACATTAAAGATTTTATTTCTTTATTTCTTACTTTATTCAGCAAAGATGTAATATTCATGAGAGGTTACAACTGAAAGAATCCAAATGTTTCACAGTCCTCTAATGGGATATGGGGTTGTTTGCTGGGCAAGCTAGATCACTGTACATGCAACAGCAACSCCTTTCAGTTTGACTATGCCGGTGTTTTGGTGATGGCAAGTTCCCATGGAGCAAATGCTTGTGTTCGCTTCCTTCTTTCTTTGCATGCATTTAGCACTATTCATATGACAGCCTTAGAGCTGTACCTCTATATGAATTTTTTGGGTTCCATGTGCCATGCACTGGGCTGAAAGCATTTGGCATTTTAAAGTTTGGATGTATAATCTCTCACTGTGTATTTTCTTCTGTATACTCCTCTAAAAGAGAGATGAGCTGCTCTGAAAGCAGTCCTGTAATTATCCACTCCAGCGATACCAATGCCAAGAGAGCACGGGAAAACACAAGAGGTGCCAGACCCCTGTGTCGGGGGTTGCAGCCAGTGCAGCTGTGTGTACCCGGTGTGTCTCTGCTGAACATGAATGCTTGCATAAATCTGCCATCTTCTGCTCCAGCCAAAGCCAAGGGCAGAAGATTTTACACTGGCTTCTTTTGGGTGGATATTGGTGTTACTTCGCAAGCACAGCTGCTGAAAACTTCAAAATAAAGATAACATAAGGCATGTGATACATATGAATATTATGTGAACATAGTCTTTGTCACTCCTGACTTTCTCACACTAGTTATGCTGTCTCAAGCATAACTGGTTTTGTTGGTTTTCTGGGTTGGTTTTGTTGTGGCTTTTTTTCTTTTAAGCAGGACACTTCTGTGGATCTCTGTTTTATTTACGGCTTCAAACTCTTGTTATCTGCAAACATCTTTAACAAGCAGCAGAGCACAAGAAAGAAATAATTGTTGTACTTCAGACAGGTTTGTTCAGCTGTGCTTTTAACTGTCATTTCCTGATTTGTATTATTTCAGCCATCCTAGTCTATCTTTCTGTTAATTTCTCCTCAACCTAGTCTGATTCACTGAAGCTCCCTTACCTCACCTCCATTTCTTCTTTTCATTCTCTTCACCTAGTTTTATTGGCTGTCTTCCATTTTAGGGAAGTCCTACTCTTGTGGTAGGCCTGTCATCCTCTCCCTAGGGGCTGTTAGGAACCTCTTGATTCCTCCAGCCTTTGACAACGTTTCCCTTTCTCTTTGAATAACAACTCAACAACTCAGTCAAAGCTTCATGCTCTTTCGTCCCTCTACTTTTGCCTTCAGCATCTAATACCAGTGAGGAGGACTGATCTGACAGTCACAGATAGATGCATACAGCTTCAGGTTGTCCTGATGTTGTTTTTCTGTGTGATTTTTTTTTGTCATCTACTTGAGGAGGTCTTCATATATAGCAAGGAACCGCTGTGGCTTGGTAAGAGTAAGAGCAGGACATGCAGCTAAGGAGTTGTGATTTCATACAGAGGAGGGCAGTGTTGTTCATGCAGTAACCACCACAGTAGAGTATGCACAGGAGACAGGCTCTAGTCTAAGACATGTCTTTTATTTCAAAACCTCATTTTTGAAAGTTTTTACTGTGTTCACCCATTTCCTGCTGGTGTTTGGCTCCCACGCTTCAAACCTGCCAAGTGAACAAGGAGATAAAACCTGAGGATTTCCGGAGCACATGCATGTAAATCTTTATCTAGATGTTTTTTGACCCATATTCTTTATTTCAATTATCATAAATACAAGCAGAAAAACTGATTTTTGATGTTTTCTGAGTGATTCTTGTATAATTCTTGAAAAATTAGGGTGAGAGACAGGGTCAAATTGTGGTTTGGTTTTGTTGTTGAGTCAAGTTACAGCTCGACTAAGCGGCCAGCAGAACTAACAACTATACATACTGCAGTACATATCAGCTGCAGAGTCAAAACAAGTACTCTTCTGTGAACTAAATCCTGGTAAATCCAAAAGTATAAATGGGTTCAAAAAGAGACTAATGGAGAAGTACAAGATGCCATTAATCACAAAGATGCAGATACAACTGTATCTCTAAACTACATCGGCTGGAAAATGGAAGGCCTTAGCATGAGAAGCATCATTGTGTGCTGAATGCTTCTTGTGTTATTTTGTTAAGAGTCTGCTGCTGACCAGTGTCAGAAATAGGATGTGTAGCTAGAGGGATCTTTGACCTGACCCGGCATGGCTGTTGTGATCTTATGTTCCAAAAGAACCGCTGACAAAATCCTCTAAGAAGAGGTTGACTAAGAAAATGGGTTTTCAAGTATTTCTCCATAATTTTCTTAAAAACTAGAAATCAAATATCCAGCCTATATTCTAGTTCTTATTCATGAGTGACTAAGAAGCTAATTAGGTGTTTGTTTTCTTCAACTCTGCCACACTCTACAGAGCAATATCTGTATCTGCATGACCACATACTCTGGTATACTCTCATTTATTTCTTTCCTTTCTTCTGAAAACAAATGCCTCCTGGCTTCCTCCTGTTCTTTTCTCATGTTCATCYTTTTGCCTGCTACTATCAGGTTCCCCACACCTGAAATATTTGGGGTTTACCACTGTATACCGAATAGCCTGATGCTTTCCATTCATTCCTTTTCTTGCTTGTCTGACAAGATAGTGAGAGAGCAACTGGGTAAGAGAAGAAATCTGCACGCCAAAATCTGCATCCTAGGTTGTGTCTGATTCCCCTTGGATCTCAGATTCCTGCAGGGTTGCACTGTGGGTTGAGATTCAGTGGTGGACTGGAAAGTAGCGTTTTTACTGGAGGATCAACTAAAGAAGTGGTTCCTGTTTTCAGTGAGATCTTGGAGAATGAATTCCAGGAGGCAATCCTGCTCTACTTATTTTGTTGTGGAGGGGAATAATTTGAACACAATTTGTACAGCAAATCCAGATCTCAATTTTCAGCAGTGCCAGTTCCCTAAACCAGCCTAAATTGCAGTCATTACAGACTTGTCTTGTACTGTCAGTTACTGGCTCAGTAAGCAGAGGAAAATACTGTCCAGGCCTAGTAACTTATCACTAAAATAAATGTTTATAGAAATACATCCGTCAGACAGGACTGCTAAAAGAAAAGGTATCGACAGACATTCAGGAGGTATCAGAATAAATGAAGTATGGTATAAAATAAAATTAGGATATATGCAGGGCTGATACTAAACACAGGCGAGCAGTCTGAGTTTGGTGACTTGACAAGAGACTTTGTGGTGGAAGAAAGAAATGTGAAGGGGCTGAGGGAGTGCATGAAAAAGGGTCAAGTGACTTTGAATGGGAGAAACCAGCTCAGGGATGGACTAGGAGAAGCAGAGGAAAAGTATATATTGCCTAATCTTACTGCCACTGAAGTTTGGTAACACACCTCCCCCTTGCATGTGCAGACTCAAACCCACAGAACAGCTATTGGAAAGGGGGAGGCAGGGAGAGAAGGACAGACGGCAGGACAGCTAGTCAGGGATCCCTGTCTGGGAAGCTGGTGTGATGAGCATCGCCATCGTTTTGTTGCAACATGGGACCATATAGCCTGAGGGTGGCATAGCAGCTGTCGATCCCTTCCTCTGTGATCGCACTGCACAAGCCTGTTCATTTGCCAAGATCAGCCCTAAAATAACATTTCAAGGCTTTTGCCGACCACAGAGTGRTCACATCCAAAACACCTCTTGGTTTTGGCCCTCGTGTGCTAGACTTAAACTGTGCCAGGCATCATGAGGCAGAGCACAGTATGGGATAAGCCAGTGATGCCTATGAGTGTGCTAGGGGTTAAAGAGGCTGCAGCCCTGTGCTTGAACCTCTTCCTCGATTCTGCTTATTTACTAATACAAATGTTGCCTGAAGACCAGTTTACTGATGCATCTTTAACAAAGAATCCTCCTAATCTATTCACCACTGGCACAACCCTGGGTACCTGGTAGTTACTGACCTGGTTTAAACTGGCCCACCAAATGAAGAAGCTATAGTTGCCTAACCTATAGAAGCTTTGGCAAAACGGAGCAGAAATTGTATTCTCATCAAGAAGTCTGGTTGTTTCCATTACTTTGATTATATATACACACACACACTTAAATACATGTATGATCATATATATGCATAATAATTATTAAATATTTTACAGATTGTTTATAGTATATAAAAATATCTATGTATAAAGAGGGCAAATCAACCTTCTCATTTGAATGCTTTGCTTTTTTTTTTCCTCCTAGACTATGAGAGCTGTGTAGAAGGGATTGTATTGCAAGCACAGTTCTAAACTACAACACACAACCTTTCATGGCACCTTGGGCTCCAAGAGAAGGAAAGTTTCTGCAGATGGGAAGGAGAGCTGACTTTGCTGTACTTTTCTTCTGTTAAACCAGACTAGCACAGACATACAAACAGTGTTTTGGCACAGCAAGAAAGACTGGTCCTTAAAGTGTCGCACTGGTTTGATTAAGATGCTGCTAAATGGGATGATAACCTGTTTATGTGATTACAGCTGACATGAGAGATACTGTTAATGCTTTCATGTCTGAGGGGAGATATAGTAAGACAAATGTAGAATTACTGCTTTTCTGCTTATTTCTGTGCATGTTCTACATAGCGGCCGTATGCATTCGGGGGAGCAGAAAGCATTGCAGCAGGAATTTCATTTTTCCCAACATACGGACTTGACCCTAATTCATTCTCTAGTTAGTTAAAAGAACTCTGGCCAAAGTCACRTGGCAAATTGTGGTTAATTTCTGGGCATTTGGCACTTGATGAAACATAACCACTCATTTTCTTTGGTTTATATCTTCAAATTGAATGTTTAAGCCATAGTAATGAGGCAGACCATAGGCTATTGGCTTGAATAGAGCTAATGTGCTGTTGCTATTCTCAGTAATGCATTCTGACAAGAAATCCCATCGTGCATCTACTTTAAAGAAATATTGGTATCTTGCTTGTTTGAAGGTCATTTTGACCTCCCTAGAAGACGTGCTGTGCAAAAGCCAAATGTGTCTGTTGTCTACCAGGAAACAGATGGGCCAAAAAGAGTCAGTCCGTAGCAGTATCTGACATTTGCTAATAGGACACTCAACTGTCACCTCTATCTTCTAGCCCTTCACCTGACCATTCAAAACTTACAACTTCTGACAATTTTGAAGTGAGCACAAACTATTTTACTCTTTTATTTCTATTTCTTCACATGGATATTTCTTTAGGCCACCAATCACTCTGGAACCCACACAGGCTGAAATCCTGGCTCAGGAAAGTCGACATGGCTGGTGACCACAAGAAGACCAGCATCTCCACCAAACTCTGTCTGAAGGTTAAACATTTTTTCTGTGTKTCTGTTTATGTATGTGTGGATATGTATATATATGTGTGTATTTGTATATGAATGAAAGAGAAAAACGATTTTTTTTTTCTTCTTGAGGAAGGACTCTGTAGCCTTGTCCTTGAGGAAAGCCACTGAAAAGTGTAGTACCCAGTAATCTCCAGAGGATGATGCTTTCACACCATTTTAGATGATTAGAACAAAAGAGACTCCATCTTCATTTAAGAAAGGATTGTTGTAGTTTAACCTAGGGGGAAGATGTGGCAGCTAGCTGAACAGATCTCTAGTGTTAAGGATGATCTTAATAGCCAAGGAAGATCTTAATTGCCAAGCATCTTACTAATGTGAACTTTTTTTTTTCCAAAGTTGTTTTCATTCTTGCAAATAACAAGTTTTTAAGTAAATGTACTACTTTGTCCCTAGGTCTTGGCTAGTGATAAAGATACACCTGGGAGATCAGTCATGCACAAATATCCTTCCTAAGGTTCTCTGTGTCTACAGAACCAAATCACTGGGCCTTTGGGCAAATGCTCCTCACTGCTCTCAGGCATCCAGAYGGTAACAGTTCATGTCTCCACATGATGGCACTGGATGTCAGGGGACCGGAGGGTCTGCCCCTGTGGAATAAATGACTTTCATTAACAACCAGTAGGGAGATAAGCTGTCTGCCGTGTGACAAATAAATGCTAACCGTGCTTTAAGAATCTGAGATCTCCTGGGCACTCATGAATCTGAACAGAAGAGCTCAGTAATGGTGATGAAAAAGTACATTTAGCTTCTTTTAATGTTAGCAGTGCGGTAACTTCTGCCTAAGATTTTCATGTGTTTCAGAAATTGTTTCCCACTTGAAGTGTTGCCCCTGAAACAATACTTTGAAGATAACTCAGGTCTATGCCCTCTCCTGTAGCTGGGAACCAAGGTCAAGTACTTGTAAAAAGTACTCTTGCAGTTTGAGGGGAATGTAGTAAAAGTCTATTGAACGTTTCCTTTAAATTGTTTGGAAATGCTCAGAGAGTAAGTTTTGGTCAAAAGAGACATGAAAATACTGAAAGTATTTGGGCAGATAATTTTAATCTGGCCTTGGGGGTCTTATAAGTAAAATTGGCTTTTTAGTCAGTTTTGCTGTATAGCTGAACAAACCAAAAAACTCTGATTAAAAATGAAAAAGATCGTTCCCCCAGGATGATAGAACTTCCCATCTGCAGGAAATCTTCTAATCTCTTATCCTTCCTTCCATGAGGGAATCTTTTCCTGTAGATGTTTCTTTAATTGAAACATTCAGTTCTTTTCAAGGCCCCTTAGAAATGTTTTTGTTTCTTTTTTTTTCTTCTTGGTTATTTTGGGGGTTTTGGGGGGATTTTTTAGCATGTAGTTCCAAAGAAATCAAAACACACTGGATCAACAGTGGTAGACAGGTATTTTTAAATTAAATAAATTAATTAAAACCAGCTATTTTTAATAGTATTTCAGATTTAACCCACTCCAAGGTACCACCCTGGAGATCCTTAGGTAGTTTAAATGCATATAAAATCAGAGAAGCATAACTAATCTACAACAACTAAGTATTTAGCCCATTGTTTCAGGCTTCTGGAGAAAATACTGGAAATAATGCTTATATTTACTGGAAGGTCTTAAATAAAAGCTGTAGCGGATAAAATTCATGCCCATTACTTCCACTAGCCATATTTATCTGTATCGCTTCTCTCTTTTCCAACTCTGACTCCAACCTGCTATGACAATGTCAGCCTCGCTACGTTGAGAGTGCTTCTCCTGTATGTCGAATAATATGCAGAACTTTGCAAAACTCTTCTCTCCCTTATACAACAGAGACTTTCTTTTCTTAGATTTTGAACTAGATGGAAAGAAAATATCATCAGCTTTCAGTGTTTTTAAGAAATATGTATGGGAAAAGGCAAGTCTATTTAGTCTTTCAGTGTTGTGGCTGTTTGGAAAGACATTCAGATAGACAGCGTGCATTTAGCTTACAGATAGCCCATTCATTTCACTTAACTAGATGTACCTGGTAATGTTATTCCGTGCTTAGTCATCAGCCTAGGCTAATTACTTCTCTGCTAATCAAAAAGTAAATGTCAGGTTATTTTCCGTTCCTATTAACCCCATACCTATTTCTGCTCAAGAATGTGCACTTTGATACAAAACTTCGACTTCCTTCAGTGTGGACTGGGACTCTTGGGAAACAACACAAAAATGAGCGTTTCAGACGCTATCTGTGGCATTTACTCCCATCCTGTCACTGCCGTGGAAATATTAGTTATGGTTAACAAACAGTGACAATACAGTAATTGAACAAGAGGAAACACCTGGATCCAAGCACAGCCGGCAAGGAAACACACGGCTCTTGTCCATCCCAGACAAACGCTGAGAGGCTGCCTGATCCCAGAGTGGTTGTGAGGAAAGCTTATTCCTAACACCATCCTTACGGGAAAAATGCCAGTGGTCATGCACTTGAGAACGGATCTCTCCAGAGGGAGCACCCCAATTTAATTACATGCCAAATTAGGGCTTTTTTTTTTTTTTTTTTTTTTTTTTTAACATCTATTTGCGTGTCCTTGGTGGCACGCAGAGGAGGGGAGCTGCAGGGAAGATAGGAGTCACATCCTACCTCAGTGCTTTTTTTCAAGTGTCAGAATTTCATGTTGTCTTGAATAGGCATGAAAACCAAAAAGCCTGAAATTCTCCACAGAGGGAAGTTCTGGGAGAAAAATACACTTCACAGCAATCTTCCAAAATAAAAGTAAGCAAAATACATGAAACCAGAAGAATTTTGCTATAAATTTTCTATTCTGACAAAATTTTGTGCCATGAGTTAGGTGATTCACTCTGCTGCTGGTTATATATCTATATTAACAAACCTGTATATGCCCTGTCACGCACACTTTCTTTCAGCCGGGGAACAATCTTACAAAGAAGTCATCCTACTCCCTTTTGGATATTTCTTCACAGTTTGTCATTAGAAATTGAGTATCGTGGCTTCATATAAGTACTGGTGAGAAATGCTAAATAAGGGAGTAATAGTATTCCAATACTTTGAAATAAGGAAATAGGAAAATTAAATAGTTTTAACAGAATTTTAAAACAAAAGGAACCAATATGCAACACCAAAATATCTATATTTAGCATGTTCACATTGCAGAATTTTTGATCTCTCATTAGTTGATTGCAATAACGAGTATAAAATTAGAATGCACTAATCTGCATCTCAAATTTTATGTTAGCATACTTTTAACATATTAAAATTATGACAATCTGAATTTCAACCAATTTCGTAGGTAAAACTGGAAAAATCAGACTAATTAGTTTATTAAACAGAGGCACTTAAGGTAGACTGTGGGAACTAGAGAGGATGGCTCTCTCCTAATGCTAAAGTTCTGCTTATGTTCCTATATTAAATTAGAACCATGTTTTCTTCCAGACATCCTGTGTTTTTCTAGAGCTGCATGGACTTTTTGTGGAAGTAGCAAATAATGAAAAATCAATGTAGCAACTGACAAGACTTTTTCTGATTGATTGTTTAACATTTTTCCCCGAAGATATCAGTAAGGATTTAGTTGGTTAATTTTATTACTCAAGTAAACATCTGAACTATCTGTTGATGCTGGGCTCACCCATAACCAACAAGGGCTCATAGGACTCAGAGGCTCATTTGTGGTCTCTGGAGATGGATAGCCATATAAAGGGACATCAAGAACATAATTTAAGTGCTCTAAGTCATTATCTGGAGTACCAGTACTCATCCTGTGATCAGCTACATACTTCCAGGTCTTTCCTTTCACTTGTTAGTCAATTCTCAGCTTTAAACAGAAGTTTTTTATTTGTCCCTGTGTGCATAGCAGGTGTGTCTCTATTCTAAAATTGAATCCCATTTCAGTTACTTGTGTCCTCAAGTTTTCTCACTTCTTAACGTGAGATTTTGTTCTCTCTTCACAAATATCTTTGTGCTCTGCCTCTCCTAATAGTTTTATTTTATAAGTGTATTTCAGATTTTTGTGTTCTTACTGTCCCTCATATATGGACTGGAGAAGAAATGCTACGAGTACTAGAATGCTCAGTTATTCCTAGGGCTAATATCCAGTTTTATCCTTCACCAAATATTATGCCAGCAAAAGGCCATTGTACTTATGCTGGCCTTCGGTAAGGGCATAACCTGAAAACAGGAAATAACTTTAGATTGTTTCTTAGTTCTTCTTCCAGATCTATCAGCTTAGTYTAAGTGACTTAAGGACTCAGGTAGAGTCCATCCATTGAGAAGATAAAGCTTACCAGCAACCACCTCTCAGGATCCAAACACAGAGCAACCTATTGACCTTTGTTCTGTTGTCCTACTTTTGTTGTTTTCCTCCAAGGAGAGGATGACTTCCCTTGGAGATAACCTGAATCTTCTCCTCTTTGTCCATCCTACACAACACATGCTTGACACATTCTTACCTAGCAYTGGGGCTTAAACAACTTCATTTGTCAGAAGGCCATTCTGTGTTGCCGTCTCTCTTGAGCCTTTGCCTGCCCAGTTCCTCTTTCCTTGAGCCCTAATCTCTGTTTTGTCAAGATTTGCTCCCTTTTTTTTCTATCTTGATGCATAGTTTTCTGTCAGTTGCCTATCCTTTCTTAGGGGAGCATCAAACCTGTTTCCCGGCTTTGCTTGTTCTGTTATTTTTCTTTGACTTTGTGATCAGTTTTCTCTCAAAAGTTATTATTTTCCCTGTTTATTGCTGTGTACTGAATCAGCATATGTCTGCAGATGAGAGGATGCCTGTGTAGTTAAGTTTCATCATTTTCTCCATCACATCTTCATGCCCATATCTAGTTTACTATTGTCTCCAACTATATTTGTGGTCACACTTGAGCCTGTGAGTTTCAATATGCTTACGTGGAAAAGCAGTTTTATCAGGTACTTGCTTAAGGTTGACATACGTCCTGCAGGATCTGCATCCAATTAACCTCTTTGTCCTGTGCGTCCTTACTGGATTTTTTGTCCCTAACTCCCAAGAAACTAAGACACTTTCTTTAAAGGCAATACTCTTCTGGAAGTACATTTTCAAAATCATCAACTTTTGGATGAGTCCAAAAGTTATTTTCTTTTATATTGTTACTTTTGGTCATAAGGACACTGGGAAAACAGAGAACCTATCCACAGATGTCCAGTGGATATGTTAGCAGAAAAAATACAGACTTCTTCATCAGAGCATTACAACTGCACCTTAAAGTCAGTCAGTCAGTCAGTCAGTCAGTCAGTCACAGATTCAGTGATTCATGGTAAGTAGTACACAGCTCTTGTTTAAACATTTGTGTGAAGATTGCATGTGTACTATAAAGGACATCTGATGTGGAGTTCAAAGCACTTCCAAACAAACTTATATCTGAAGAAGTGGTATAAAACAGTTTCACAATATGGTGTCTGTGTTTCTTGGTGGGTAAGGACAGCGATGACAGTGTTTTATGATACTGCTCTTCTGAAAACCAACTGAACCCCAGGACTGCCAAATTAGATTAAGGTGCAAAGAGAAGCTTTCAAAGTAAGGTCGTGTGGTTTCCCACTGCGTGAGTCAGAACACCACTTGAGAGCCTCCAGCTACTCAAAAACTCGCCCGCTTTTCTTTCTCAGCAAGCTAARACAATGCTGCTGACTCCTGCAATTTAATTATGACTGTTTGATGTTTTACTTAAAGCCTAGTTCCTGCTGGCGTGTGACCATGTGGGATCTTCAGCTTTCACTTAGAGAAAAATGAAGATTCTAGCCATCAAAATGCAGAAATTAGCAGGCAAATGGGATCCAAATGCACACAACCAGTTCACAAAATGAAGGAGGAGGAGGAGAAGCAGCATTCTTTGTTAGACAAACATCTGCCAGAATAATTTTGGTGTAATTGGTTTTGCCTTAGGAAAATCTCATGTTGGCTTCAAATAATGGGACTGAAAACACATCAATTTCAAGTTTTGTTTGTAATTACAGGAATAGGCTGTGAATGGGACAATGAGATTTGCATCCCTATTTTTATGTTTTAAAGAAGATGTCATTTTGGTAGTTTTAGTGAAAAAATATGAAAGCTTTTTTGAGAATTTTCAGAGAAATACATTTGACTGGAAAATGCAGTATCTGCAGGATCAAAATTCTCTGCAGGAAACTAAATTCTCCTGAAAAAAAAGTAAATTCAGAGACATTTGATTTATTTTTTTACACAGTTTTAGAGTTTCTCATTATAAATACCTGTCAAAATAGAGTCTCCTTCCCTTCTTACTGAAGAGGCCTTCTCTCTGAAACGTTTTGCTACAATCATGTGCAGAAAAATGAAATCGTTCGAGTCTACCAAGAAACCTGCACAGCAGGTTTTTCTGAACTGGAACTGAAAAACAATCAAAGAGAATGTAATAATATGCCCTCTCAATTGTGAAAAGGAATTGGGTGAAATGTAAAGATATTAAATTTAAAGCAAAGAGAAAATATTTGTGTGAGCAGTTAGAATTCACTGAAATGAAAGACACTTAGGCAAGCAACATAGCAGGATAAACAACAGAAGAAGATGATTTTGCAGCGGTTTCTAATATCTGCGGTTATTGCCGCTGTCGCAAAGCAAGGTTGTATTTCGTGGTGTACGGGCATTGCCTTGCTAAAAAGCAGAGAGTCTTAGTTCAGGTGAAGTGCAACCAGTGCAGTAGCTGTACCAGCTCCCTCAGAGCTTTCCCTGAGAAAGCTCAAGTACCACTGCAAGGTGAACGGCAGTGTCAGTGCCACGAAGGCACCCTCGTTGCCTCACAAATGTGAATGCAGCACTGATGAGCAAACGGCAGACTGATTGTTTCACAGGATGGCTGCTCTCCATCAGGCTAGGGTAACTTGAAGAAAATTACTCAAGTGCAGCTGTGTCACACAGATTMTCTGCTGGAGGTATAGATTAAGAGGATGCTACGGTGTCTCTGTTGACTCGAGTAGATGCGATTGCAAGTGGTAAATCCTGCAGAGGACGGCAGCTTTGTTAATGCCTTCTGATGGGACCTGTGTCAGGCAGAGCTTCTGAGGTGGCAGGGGAGGCAGGGTAGCAGGGTGAGACAGGGAGGTCTATACACCCAGATTTTCAGAATGACTGGGCATAGGGAGAAAATGGAAAGCAAGATTAATAGGTTTGGTTTTTTGACTGAGTAATTGCAAAACCCTTGGAAAGATGATCGCAGAGCACGTAGACTGCTCAGAGGAGGGCAGAAGCACTACCTCTTAATGTGCTTTGAGTCTGGGAGAAGAGGCTATGATATGTGACCAAGCACAGCTGAGTTGTGAGTTGTCCTTGCTCACCCCTTCAAAAGGAAGTATATCAAATAATTTCTGTTAGTAGAAAAAAGACTAGATTTGTCAAATAAACTGGCTGACTAGCATTAACAGCAATATGGGCTTCTGAGAGATTCACCCTATTAGCTACACAGTATGTAGCACAATGAACATKTTGTCTTAAATAAAAAAACAGAGGTCTCTATTTGAAGTCACATGAGGATTTTACACAATGTCTCATTTGTCTTGCTGTTTGCTGGCAATAAAGGAGTGAATTAGAGTTAACAAATCAATATTAACTTTTTTCTTCCCCATAGGATGGCCCACCAAGCCAGAGCAAAGTTACCGTGATAGCCAGCATGGGAGAGATACTGTCATACCATTGCAGAGCCTGCGAGTCAAAAGCTTGTCAAAAGCTTGCGGTCTCCGGTTCTGTTAAGCCGGCTTTTTTCATAAGCTTTACAATTGTTTCAATATTGTTTTATATCTTAGGTTTAAATGCAATTCATGTTAAATGTGGTTTTATCATCTGGAAAGCCTTAAGGGCTACAAAGGTCTAATGTCATCAGAATGCTTTACTGATAAATGCTTGTGCTTGTGCTCATGAAGCCATGAAACCCTCTTTTGGTAGCTTTTTCAGTGTTCGTTGCTGCAAGCTGCAGTTAGAAATCGCCCCAGTATCCTTCCTGTGCCTGCCTTTAACGAGACTGCTGAGTCTTTTACAAGGTCAAGATGCTGGAAGTTGCCTTTCAAAATGCTATATCGTGCAGTGGTTGAGATTAATCAGAACAGTTTAAGAGCATTGAAAATATTTTTAAAATATTATGGACATTTTTGCAGCTTTATGATGTGTAATGAGATCTCCCAGAACAAGGCTTGTTGTCCCTCTCTTTTTTCCTTTGTTTTTAATCTCTTTGTTTTTAATCTCTGGCATATCAGATGTATCAAATGAATCATAGAATCACAGAATAGCCCAGGTTGGAAGGGACCTCGAAAGCTCATCTGTTCCAACCTTTTGTGGGAAAGGGAGCACTGATGACATTATCCAGCACCCTGTCCAATCGCATCTTGAAAACCTGCAGTGATGGGGACTCCACCACGTCCCTGGGGAGGTTGTTCCAGTGATTGATTGTTCTCACTGTAAAAAATTTCTTTCTCATTTCAAGATGAAATGGTTTCCATTTCTTATTAAAGTAATTTAAGAAGATATAGAACATGAGGAAGACCTTTGGATATTCCTTTTATTTTCTTTAAATGTATAAAGTAACCTTCTGGGCCTTTAAATTTAGGCTATTGTATTAAATTTAAAAACACCACAATCCCATTTTTCACTCTGCAGGTATGTGATAGAGAAGCCACCTCCCAAAACTCTGGCACTGGAGTGTTCCCCTCAGTTTTGTACTTGTAACCTTACAGTGAGAATGTAAGAAAAATGGGGCCTCTAGGAAAAGATAAGATTCCATCTTCTTATCTCCTGCATGATAGCAGACGTACAGACGGCTCCACCAGGACGAGGGCACTTGACAGCTGGCAATGTGACTGCTGGTGCTGACAGGGGGTGTACAAATAGTGTAGAGAAGCATGGGTATGGGTGGCTGGGAGTCTTGCAGTTTGCCATAATAATTCTGCTCCTTTACCAAAAATGACTTCAGTTTATGGCATTATTACAATCTGAATACCTTAATATATATTTGTGTTTGCATGTATGCACACATCCTGTTAGCTGGTGTTTTCTTGTGGCTTCTGCCTCAGTATTTTGATACTCGGGAGATTCCTGTCCCTTCCTTCCAGTCARTAGACGCTTCTCTTGCTCTCATGTGCCCTTAACTGAAACCACGGTTTTGCAATTTACTGTCCTTCAAATCTTCTCCCTCTTCAGCCTTCTTTCCTAGAGCTTCTCCCTATCTCCTCCTGCAGCTTCTTTTCACCTCTCCTCGCGCATGCAGCCTAACTGCAAACTGCTGAAATCACCCTGGTCCCTCGGTAACCTGCTCCCTTTCAACCTTGATCTATTACAGTCCTAATGCGTATCTGCTCCTTGAGGGAACCACAGCTGTGGCACACCTGTGGATCCTCCCATCTGTTTTAATCTCTTCCTTTGTCCACCTCTAGGGTGAGGTGACTGCATAGTCATTTTCCTCCCCAGCTTTGCAGGAAGGCTTAGGATGCAGTTTCAAGCTGTGGCTGAGCCAATCTAATAATAAGCTGCTGCTGAAAGGGRCAGTCCTTCTCCTCTGTCTTCACGTTCCCCGCTCTGTGCCCATCTCTCTTGACRCGCTAWCTGATCTGATGAGAACTTTTTTTGKTTTGTTTCATTTTTCATTCCCCAGATGGATTTTCCATACCTGATTTATACTATAGTTGCACAACAGCTGTGTCTTATGCAAAAGGAGTGGTGGCAACCTTCAGGGCTGGAAGGTGGGGGCCAGTTTACCCCTTTTTGGCAGTAGCTCACACACTGACTTTGCTGCAGTGTGATAAGTCTCTCTCGAAGCAAGAAGTAGGGAGATAAACGGCTGGCTACAGATTTTCCCAGGAGAAAAGGTCATCAGTTCCTGGTGGCTGCAGTGGAAGAAAGTACCAAGCGATATGGGGAACCTGGACGAGATTGGAGGAGGGAGTGGCCAGGAGATGGGTTAACTTCCTTTCACTGCTGCCTGTCCAAAAGCAGTCTGCAATAACTTAGATTCTGTTTGTGATTTTGGTAATTTTTCATTACGGCTTCAATGCAAAGGAAAAAGGCTGAAAAAATAGTGTCATTTGAGTTCATCACTGATTTTTGAAATATCAGCCTAAACAAAGTGAAGGCTGTATAACCAATCACTTTTCAAAATAGGAATGTAGATGGGTTTTATTGATGTATGAGCAATTATAATATGATTCAAGTTAAAGGTTATAAATTTTTAGGTGTACTTCTATTAATAAATGACAAATTTGTTGACATGAAAAAATGTGGTAGTACATAGGGAAGCTTTCATGCTTTTGAAATATCTTTTTCAATGTACATTTGAGGACTTGGCATACTTTTCCCTTGTTTGTCACAGTTCAAGAGAACGATACCTTTTGTACAGAATCCTTCAGATTAATTTCAATTAATGTGTTAATGGCCTTTCAAAGGAAACCCATTACATTTGTTACCACCTTTTAAAATACAATTAAATCAGTTGCCCCAATCATGAAAAATGTGAACATATCTTGAATGTAAATTAACTGCAGTGTTAAATAGCTCTATTGTCTGTCTGTGTGTGTCTTCTTATGTGGGCTCATGTGCTTTTAGCTTTAATTAAGGAGACTAATTTTTATTTTCGGAGGATTATAAATTCAATTACTGGATATTATATTCTGTTGTTTTCTGCAAATACATAACATTTATRTATAATATTAGATCAATGACAGCATTAAGCTGTGGGGGAAAAAAGTTCCATTTTGGCTGTGTCAATGTGACCTGTTGCACTGCTGGGTGTGTAAAACATTCATTATGGAACTTCTGTGGCTTTTACTGAAAAAGCACTGTCACCTTTGGCATTTCTGGGTTAGCCAGCAGGATGACTTTCTTTCCTTTAAGGCCCTAATTTAACCAAAACAGTGGATAAGAATCACTTGGGCGTTACCAGCTTCCTCGGCTGGAATTCTGTAGTGCATTTTATAGAARTTTTAACTGTATGGGTTTATTTAAGGGATCTACCTCTTCCTTTCATGACACACTCTCAAAGGATGACATCATTGTGAAAAGGGGCAGCTTTTGTAAAGGAAGCAAGATTCTTGAAAGGGAAAAACATACTCATCCTCCCAAATTGCTCTAAAGGTCAGCACTTATATTGCTGGTACACTCAACCTCCCTGCTGAGACAATCCTGTCTCACTTCTCAGCAGTAGCTCTCAGTTCTGCAAAGTTATTGAAAACTGGGACAAAATCAAACAGAAAGAAAGCCAGCATCCTGCTCATTAACTCTCACACATCTCTTCATACTCATTGTTCCAAAGCTTTTTCCATTTTTCTGAGATTACTTTTAAGGCAAGTTAGCTAATGTGGGAATGGGAATGTTAGGTAGCATTTATAATTTCTTAAACAATAAAATCTGTTCAGTGATGTTACTCTGTCTTTTTTTAATGAGACTTAGGCATAAAATGTGCCTTGACTGACATTACTGAACTGCAGTATACCAAATCACAATTCCTATATAATAAAGTGATGTCTTTTGGAAGGCACCCTAATTCAATCTCTTAATCTTCAGCATTACAGTAGTAAAATTGCACATTGCTTGTTTAATGACTAATAAGCCTATGGATTAAAGATGGAACTATCTGTACACTTTTATTCTGCTGTATCCATGCAAGGTACAAGTTTAAATCAGTGTTTTTCTGGAGCTGCCAGTCACAAGATATCTAGTACTGTCTTACGTGCAGACACCATCCAAATTTTACACAGCTGCCTGCATAAATCAACTATAGGAAGAGAACTAGAATTTTTCACAAACCTTTATGTTTTGGCAGCAGAAGTGCTGTCATGTTATATTAGGTGTCACATCTAGGCTGCATTAAGATGAAATTGGGAAGTAGAGAAAAATGTGAAAAAAGTAAATTAACTTTGAAATCTTGGCTCTTATGATGAATTATGTAAATTATGTTAGGGATTTTTCTCTTTTTTGGTATTGCTACAGTGCACACTAAAGAATACAAATGAAGGAAAAATAGATCAATATTAGTGTGTTATAATTTGCAAACACAGTTTCTGAGGTACGAGGGAACAATGAGTTAGTGCGCTGAATGCCACCTCTGGTTTAAGACGGTGGCATATGGCACTTTATAGGTATTACACTGCTCTCTGCAGTGGCTGATCCCCATTCCTGCCAGCTGTCAATGTTAGTCAGAGGTGAGTTACTCAATTTGCACTTCCAAGTAGTTTGAAGGAGGATGGGGTTTGTCAGCTTTTGTGACAAAACCATAATGGAGGCGCTTAGGAGGAGTCTAAAACGGGCGCCGTGGGGCACAGTTGCATAAAAGTAAAACACACAAATAGGAAATTGAGAGCTTGATTTAAAGCTATCTATATCATACTGATGCTTTAGATACCTCCAGAGAAGGTGCTGTCACCCCACAACATATCCTTGCTTCCTTTTTATCCTCCCTTCTCCAGATACAATAGCCCTCCCCGCCCCAGCGTTTGCTATCTTCACCTTGTTCTTAGCCAGATTTTGGAAGTCTCTGCAGAGTAGGATTGTATAAACTTATGTCAACATTGACCATCAGAATATGGATGGTATTTACACTGAATGCAAAACAAAATCTCTCACAGCTTTCTCTGGCCAAGCCGGTGTTCCAGGCTCACAGTTTTGTGCACCAGTTGGGGCTAAAGATTACAGCAGTAGATGCAAATGTGAGATAACTGCTTGTGTTAGGACAGGAGAGCGGGGAAGCTACACAGCCTCCAAAGTAAATCTCAGTTATAATATGACTTTTCCTTCAGACATCTGAATGTTTTACCCTCCTCAACATTTTATCCTTCCCACTTTGCCCTGGCAATGGTAGATACTTGCTGTCCAGGCTGAGGCACCCTTTAGAAATGCTTCAGGTTTTTATTGTTTTCAGTTTTACTTGGTCCCACAAAAATAGTTTTAATGTGCCAAACCAAACATATATGGGACAGCTCAAGCAATTGCCGTGGAAAATGCTGGCTAAGATTTAGATCACAGAGATGAAATTCCAGTGTAGAAGTGTGCTAAATAGACAAAGCAGGGAAACAGGTCGTGCCACGTCAAGGTCTTCTTCTGAGGTTACCACRGGGGAGCCGCGTGTGCTCCAGATGATAGTTTTACTGATAAGAAGTTAGGAGTCATGTTGCTCGCCTACTACCCTCAGAAAATGTCTAAACTACATTGTTCATTTGAATGACCTATGTTAAGGAGGATATTCATGCACCTTCATGTGCCTGCCAAAGAAAACTTCCCCATGCATGTACAAAACAAGAAAAGGAGTTACCCTGAAAACACAATGCAGTTGACTCGGAGGGGGCATGAATATAGCAAGTGGGTTTATTTTGTAAAATGTCTTTTGTGGTGGATGTGAGGGAGTGCCAGTGGTAGTGCTGCAGGGCCTGGGAGGAAAAGCGGGGATGGGAACCTCCATGTTCTCCAAGAGATGCCTGGTCTGACTCTGTGCCTGTGGTCAGGATGTTTGCAGCACCGGCCAGAATGGACTCGTGCTTCCAGCCAAACGCAGGCGACAGGGAAGGATGCCTCCAAATRTTAGTGGCAACTAAAGCCAGCTGCAGGGGGAAAAAAAGGTTCAGTGTGTTAAGCAACTTAACTGSTGACGCGTGGGCCAAGCACACCTGGCCTGTGCCTACCCCTCTTTCCCGGGGGAGAAGAAGAGGGCTGTGCTGGGCTGTGAATGCTGCCGAATCAGCCAAAATCTTTCTCCCTTGCTTTATCTCTACCAGCCTGACACAGAAAGTCAAGTCTTGACATTGGSTATGRGGGTTAGGGGAGCTCAGTAAAAACRTCTGGAAGAGCAACCTCTGCAGGAAAAAGCAAGTTTGCAYGGTCCTTACCCCTCTGTGTAAGTATGGTGGCGGAGGACCTGCAAGTGGGGTGCCTGCTACTGAGTTTGTGGCATGCTGCTGCTTGTACAACGGGTGGGAAACAGCACTTCAGGGCCCCCACCTCCACCTCCCAAAAGTAAGAGATCTGTGAGTAGACAAAAATAGAAGCACACTAAGAAGTTGGCAGGAGTGTCTCTTGAGTCGCAGTGAATGTCTCAGGATTGCATTTATGGCTTTTAGTCAAAATCTGGTTGTTTCCTGAAAGGCTGCCTTTCTTTACACTTTTTGAAATGAGTATAGATTTTGTAACCAAAGCACATCTAAATATTAAATATAATTATCTTCAAGTTTCCTTTTTCGAAAGTTGTTAAGAGTAAAACACAACTTTATAGCAAAGCAAGTCAAGGCTATGGAAAATATTTTAATGATATTGGCTGAGCAAAACTTTTTTTGAAGACCACTAAAGGAATGTTCCTATTAAATAGCTGGAGATGCAAATTCATCCCATTACTAGTGCTGTAGGAAATTACCTGAAATACCAATGTATTTCTGATATTTATTTCAGAATTTTACATTCTTTATATTCAAAGGCATATATGAAGCACACTATTTTCAAATCAAATAAGAATCTACGATTTTGCAGTCTCTGGGCTTGGAAGCCAGGATATGATGCACTTAGTGCAAGCCCGACAAGAACTGACCCTATAGCATCTGTTAAACCCGAAAGTCACACCCAAAAGCTTTAGCTGCCTGGGTYGCATTAAGGGGACTATAGGAACCGAACTCTGAACCGGAGATAGAAAACACTCCCTGGCTAATAACTGCTTGAACTCACTAGTCTGTCCTCCTCTCTTCCCTCTCTGACTGACTTGGTCAGAGACACCGCAGGGCTTTTCCACTTAATTCCTGGCTCCTTCTTTAACCTTATTGGGATCCTAGCAAAAGCACGGGATATGCCTCCTCTGGGTCCAGCTCACMCAGTGTGGCAGCAGTGTCCACCTTTTATATATTAACCAGATGGCTCCCAGGATTATTTCTGATTTTTGTTTTTTAATCCAATGGCTACTTAATATAAAATGCATATAGAGTGATAGGAGCAAACCTCCCCTTCCATGGCAGTTCCCCATTGCTGGATTATAGAATCACGCTTTTATGATCTGTCTTCCTATAAGAAATGAATTGTTCCTTCTTTTCTTGCAGACTTGCTCAGTTTCTTGGAGCTGAGTGGATGACAACTTGTATCACAATGAAAATTGTTTAAAGGGAAGTATGTGATGAAGAGTTTCTTTATGACAAAAGGGTACACCCCAGAAAGCACACCAGCTTGCCTGGATGACAGAGCGGTGGTGCTGCAGTAATGTGCTACTGAGTCTGTAAGACTTTGTGTGGTTTGAGAGTACTTAAATACAAAATATACAGCTTCTGTCTGATGTTATGAAATTCTTATGCCAGGAATCTTCTGGGAATGTAATTCAGCCTCTTTTGTCAAGTCTTGTCATGAATCTTCCAGACAAGGAAGGGTTTCTAAACCTTGTCAATTATCCTTCCAGAAGTTGCTTGCTATAGCAATGGGGTGGATCAAATCTAGCTGTGCAGAGTTCAGGTTCGGAAAGTGGAAAATCCCCAAAGAATTAAAAAGGGAAATTACAAGTTGGCTCTTTAAAGTCACAGGATAAGCAATGCTGATGCGACTAAGGGAAGGGTAGGAAGGGGCCCTAGGACACCCTTTTTGAAGCTCGTCTAGAGGAATAGATCCTGAGGGGTTCGGAGGGTGCAGAACACAGCGTCAGACTGACCTGTGCCCATGTGCGCAAAGGAGAACAAGGAGCTGAAAAAATCCTTCCTGAAATGTTTCCCTGCAGAGGCAGAGGTATACCCTGATGTGAGCATAACACATTCGTATGGCAGGCTGCCTCGTGGTTTATATTGAGGTGTATACTTGTGTGACTACTCCGCAAAGCAACGTGCTGGCAACTGAAATAGTCACACTTGCACAGAATATTTGTGTGTGCCAAGCCTGGGTCCCTGGATAGCCCTTATTACCTGCTTACCCTGCAAAGGGCAAGGGCTGAGGGAGCCCTGCATGGAGTTTTTCATGTGACAGCAAGAGGAGGTGCTTTCCTCTTTGTTTATAGTTGTACAAAGCATGAAAAATCAGACTGTAAATGGGTTTAAGACAGACCACCCCCAGGGTGCATGGATGTCTCTGGTTGTCTGCATGGGTGTCCACTAAATGACCATCTCTGCATTGTGGTAATCTGGGTGACAGCTTTGCATCATCTCTGCAAGCATATTTTGTCCTAATACATGCACAAAACCATGGTCCCACGCTCCACAACATTGACCTTGCCACAATGTTGTTGGCAGGGTTAATGTTTTAAAAGAAAGGATGCTTCCACGGGAAAATCCTCAAGGGACAGAGAAAGGAAGATAATTCTTGTGAGCTTCAAATCTGTTGTCCGTACCAGAAGCCTGAATAATATCCCATATTCTTTTTTTGGGCTATGAAAATATCGGATATTTGAAAACTGAAGTTCCCTGTAAGAGATCGAAACAATGACATTCTGTCACCCTAAAATGGTTCRGGGGCTCTGTGTGTGTGTGTATGTGTGTGTATCTGATTGCTTTTAAGTAGAAATTCTCAGAAAAAAACAAAGAAACAAACAAACTTATTTTTTAATCRGCCTATCTGACTGACATTCTAAAACTGACTTCATTTTTCTCATGGGAAAGGAAAACAGGAACCTTCTCGCTTTAGTTAAATATTTTCCCTCAAAATAAAAAGCAACTATATCAAGATATCAAGGGCAGCTTTAGTACGTGGAAACAAGTACAATTCCCAGGGTAAAAATCCCTGGATGTAAGTTCAGAAGTTTAGCAGTAAGTGTTACTGACTATATCTTCTCCCATTGCAAGGTCGGTTTATTTTCTAAAGAAAGTACACCATTRGGGTTCATATAATCCACTACATTTTAAGAAGTGTAAGGGATTAAGATATTTGGCTGAAGATCACAAACTGTAATCAATATTCAGATTGACTGATAAAAGGAAWGTTAATTGGCGTTAAAAAGACAGATTACTGGTGACAATCAAGAAGACGAGAGAAGCACTAACCGATTATAGGTCTGATTTTKCAAAGGTATGGGAATACCCTGTGGGTTTTTTTGGTTGGTTTTTTTTTTTGGTATACTTTTTGAATGTTAATGTTCTGCTGAAGATGGTTTCAGACAGGCTGCTAGCCGACTGCTGTACTCAGCCAAGCAGAATCCACTGAAGAGTTGCTGAGGCAGAACTGAAATTATAGCCTCACTTTAAAAAAAACGACAGTCTTGTCAGCTAATTACTTCTAACACACAAATAGGATTCTCTTTCGAGTTTGTGTTTTTTTGGGTAAAGTTCTAAGCCTTCAGAAGGCAGCTTTTGCACTTGTGTATTCACCGGTTCCTTGGCAGTCCCTGATCCTTTATGCTTAGAAATACGAGAAAGGTGCAGAAGAATGGAAACCAAAGATACTTGTAACTACCTSTAACTGCTGCAGTGGGAAATGGGTCAAGTTCCCTCTCGACTAGATGAAGGTATTTGTTTCACAGAAATGGATTGTCTAATTTTCTTCATTTATTTAATAAAGTTATAACCATTAAATTGCATATGACATATATCTATTATGTCCTACATATAGCAGGTCAGGAATACTGACATTAGACTTGGAAGTGACAATAATTAAATGCATGTATACTGGTTATATTGTTGTGTATTCCCTGTTTACTTTCTGGAAAGTATATTACAGTTCATCTTTTACTGATACCAGAAAAGGTAGTATAAAATCCATTTCTTGTCACTTTGAGCTGCAAATATTTATTTGGTAAGGATTTATGACTGTTAAGACAACAAATTTTCAACTTGCTGATTCACGTAGGATCCAGCCTATAAGGATATTAGCCATGCTATTGGCTTTAAAAGCTTTAGCGTTTTTGTTTATCTTATTACTACTATACATTTAAGATATTCACTGTGGAAAAGGGTTGCAATACCRATGCCTGTGTATCTGTACACCCTCTTTTTAAAAGAGTGTATACAGAGGAAAGAAAACAGTCTGTTGGGTGCATATTTCAAACCATTGCACAGATTCCTGGGTGGTGTAAATATATTGATGTTTCACAGATTCGTACCTTCCGATCTTCACAAGTAGTATCTCATAAAGCTAGCAATTACTTTAGCAAATGCAGTGAGTAATTCAAGCTTTTAGAATAACTGACCTTTTTTGTGTATAAATCATCCTCACACAGCTTATGTAGAGGAATTCAAAATATTATGTGTGCACATTGACAGATTAAAGGTGAGCTTGCATTTTAAACGTTCCACGGTGCATTAAGTAAAAGTGAGGTGCATGGTATTGGAGAGGGTCTACAGAAAAAAAMCCAGATCCCTTTCTAGCATTGTTTTATTGCTAAAATTAACCCCATCAACTTGGTTTAATAATGTCAACAGCTGAATGGCATAGGGGGGCTCTTTTTGCACACAAAGATCTGTCCTTAAAAGCTGTTGAGAGATGATTACAATATGTGCCTGCAGGGAAAGGGCAATGTCAGCTTGATATCAAATTTGTAAGAAGAAAAGGATGAAGCACAGGTGAAAAGGGCATTGTTAATATATCCATTTAGACTGTGCAGTAAACAACAGTACAGSATACAGTACGAAGGAACATAAGACACATTTGGGTGCAAAAGAAGGACAYGTGTAATTTAATTTGTTAGCCTGGTACTTTCTATAATCAAGTTTTGTTTATTTAAGGTAGGTTTAAAATGTCAATCACAGCAACTGAGCTGTGAGTGCGTGGAAATACCTTTGCTCAGATAGTTTGTGTACAGATGTTTGAGCCTGAAGAAACTTGCCATGTGTTTTTGTAGCTAAGGAAGTGAGTAATCAGTGAAACTAGTATGGGTGGTATAGGAAAATCATGCACACGGTCTTGGCACAGCTGTGTGCTTTGCTACATTCCATGAGATATTTCATAATGGAAAACCAATTGCTCCACTAATATAGGATACCTGCATATCACGGATATGTTGCAAAGCACCCAGTGAAGTCACAGGACCTTACAGATTAGGCCAGTAAATCTTGAGTGAACAAGAAGAGTAAAAGAAAGTCCCCGGGTGTTGACTTAAAAGAGAGAGGAAAATACCCTGTTTAATGTGTTTAAATGTCTTGATGTTTAATGTCTTGATGTGTTTATTGCTTAATTGTAATTTTTAACAATTAAATTTTACAGGGTCAAAAGTGTAAGTGGGCAAGATGGTAATTAAGTCAGCAGAACTGTATAGCTAGCTGCAGTAGCAGGAAATTTGGCCTTGTGTCTGGTTAGCAAAGGCTGCAAGCCCCTGTGACTCCAATGGTTTTCTGCTGGTCAGATTCCTCCTTTGAACGTGCTTGTTTCAGAGGCTTTTCTGTTTGTTTTATGTCATTTACACAGAATATTGTGCAGTGAACGATCTGTCAARAAATAGCAATAAACAGATGCTGCCACTCTATGTGGTGTTTCATTATTAATGTTTTTAATTAAAATATTCGCTTTAAATCCATGCATACATAGATTGTGTATGTATGTCACAGTTCAGTTTGGATGTCTTCAATAGTTTCTTGAGTTACCAGTTCCTCAGTATTTTGAAAGACAAAGGGCTAGCAATGCTAATTTCTGCGTAACTCCGACTACATTGGAACAATTTATGGCAACTGAGGGTCAGCTCCAGAGCTTCTGTGTGTCTCAGAGTATTCGTGCAGTATTGCAGCTACATGGATGGGGTGATATGCAAGTTTACGAACAGGTAGAGTACAGAAATTGGCAAATCGGGTATTAAGTAAGATTCTACTCAGCAAACCGGGATGTGATTTCCTACAGTCTCTTTGGTTATGACTACTCACAAACATAAAAGTCTTTCATGGTAAGAACATAAATATATGGCTGTTTRTACAAAATGCAGTTGATATTGTACATGGTAATAAAGAGGGGGCAGTTTAAACAACAGAACAAAGCCAAATTTAATTGTAAGTATGTTGTTCCTAGAGGTGAAGATCTTAAAGCCATTCTTTCCGGTAGTCCTATTGTTCTCAAAGTAAGAAGCTTTAAACTGTGAGCCCTGAGGAAATCCTTTTAACATACAGCACTTTTCAATTAAAGTCAACTTTGAAGGAAATGACGTGCTGAAAGCACAAAAAGACCGATCAAAGGTGCTTTGAACAAGTTTAGCTCTTCAGAGTCCTGAGAATGTGTATCTTTCATATGAATGTGTAGATAGCTTTATCAGCTAATTAATCCAATGCCATTTTAACTTCAAAGATCTTAGKGGCTTGACCAGAAGAGTTACCTTTTGGTGACATTTGACGAGGGCCCTGTGCTCATAGTTCAGCTACTGGGCTGCAGGTGGGCACCTGAAAGTATATGAAGGCTATTAAGGCTTAGGATGTGCCAAGGACTAACCTGTCAAATTAATGCCACTAATTATATGCAAGTTTTGCTCTGTTTCTTCATTTCTCTATAAATTTGGTATCTTAGACTGTAAGTACCACCTCAGGGAGAGCTATAATTGAACTACCTAATAGATGTGTGCACACAGGCAAGGAGAAATTATAATAACAACCTGATGTGGATAGAGTGATGTGCAACTGTGTACTCATTAAACAAAGGATTAGACGCATCTGCAAGGAACCCATTACAGAAAGTAATTGAAAGGGGCACCTCTGCCTTAAAAAAAAAAAAAAAATCAGGGCTAGTCGTTTAAGTGAAGGATGATCTGTTTGTTCTATCAGTTATGATTTTATCTGAGATGTGGGGGAGAAAAAAGAAGCAGGTCTGCACCTAGAGGAATCTTGGTTACATCAATGAATTTTTAAACAACCTTGAGGCTTTTCCACCCATGCTATAACCTGGCTCAGCTCTTAGTGATTGGAACAAACTGCAAAGAAACACATTCAGCTTGTGTTGTTATTATTACTATCATCTGGTTTCTACCACTTCCCTCGTTATGATCTGTACTTTTTTATTTATTTGCTTTGGCTGCATGGATACCTTTGTGCTGAAATGGGGATACCTACAGTGTGYATCACAGTCATGCTTTCATCTCTTGCCTCTTGGGATCTGCATTAAGGGTGGATCCTCAAACAGAAATCTCCCTCATACCATGGGGAAGGGCCTTTTTGCCTCTCTTTGCAGCTCCTCAGCACCCTCTTCCAGGCYCCTGTCCTCCCTGTCAGCCTTTGATTGCTACCACCAAGGCAGGATGGRGTTCAGGCAGGCTGGAGGAACTCTTGCAAGGAGTGCAGAGGTTCTCATGCAAGAAAATACAGCTTAAGGGTATGTTGCCATGTACAGTCTGCATAGTCTCCTAGGTAGGGAATGTTTCCAGTTGGAAAGCATCTCGGGTGCCCAGCGCCAGCAGAGATCTGCTAACACAACAGAAAGTGACGGCAGGGAGGAAGWTGTGGAGCTCGGGGACTCCCTTACACCAGTTGCTCCAGGTGAATGACCAGAGGCCAGGAGTGTGGAAGCCCACCTTGCTGTGGCCAAGGTGCTTCCAAGCCTAATTACTTGTGTCTATAGATAAGCCCAATTAATGTTTTTAGCTAGTTACCTTCTCCTTTCAAGTACCCATGTGCTTGCATCAATGGAGGTAGTTAAACATCATTTTGTCGCAAAGGAAATGGTTAATGATCTCATTTAAGTTTTAGCTTGCAAAAGAAGTAGTCCAAAAAGGGCAAAGGATGTGGTTATGCCAGGTATTGTGCCTTTCTGTGGAGACAAACTGCCTGCCCAAAAAGTTTGCAATCATTCAGTGTAATGAGCACACTCAGAAGGCTGTCTGGAAGCCCAAAGCCTCGGAAATACATTCCTTTCAGCTTTGCAATGTAGTCTTAGTATTYTACTGCATATAATCTATAGCATAAAAATTAGGATTCTGAGTGTAAAAAGCTGCTCAGACATCTCACCTGTTCCTAAAATCAGTCAATAGTGCTCACTGGTATGAAAATGAATTTCTAACACTTCTCTGTATTATGCCACTTTGATTATGCTTACTCTGATACCAAAAGGAAAATAATGAACTGCATTTGCTTATCACTGAGTCACTAATTATACATATATTTTTAAAATCGAGTTTCTTCTTGGAAGAAACCTGGAAACCTTTCCAGAAAACTGGAAAGATACTGTGTACAGAATCCTTTGTCTAGTCTAAGTTTGACATTTAGAACCAGTATATCAAAAGTTGATCTTTCCTGACAGTCACAGATTTTCCATCATCTTCTGCATTTTCTCCCACGGTTGCTAACAATATTCAGATAATGCCTAGAGAAATGTCAGGAAAACCTTTCCTAAAACACTCTGATCTGTGAAAGCAAGCATAGTTACTGTGTTGTGTGATTGCAGTTTTAGGAAAGACTGTTAAGTGTATATAATATATGTATAGCTGAGGGCATATGCTTAAATAACATTAAAAACCATGACATAAGGGTGTGGGCTGAAGAGCTTTCTGAAGTCAGAATACCAGAGGTCTTTTAGAAGGGGAACCATACCTCTGGCCTTCACTGTAGCATCACTGCCACAGTGATACACTCTGTTTCAGTTTATATGTTTCTTCTTTTTTATAACAAGATTATTTATTGCCAGAATTCWTTATTTCCTTTACCAGGTATCACCCTGCCCAAAAAAAAGTCTGACAGCTTTAATAAACCGATTGTCCCTAAAGTTTTAGCTCGCTCTATCAGACAGTCCTCTGCAATTTTTATCAGCTGGTAGCTGAGRCACTCTTTCAAAAGACCGGAAGTTAACATTTTTGATCTTTCTATCCTTTCCATCGTAAGTTAAATCAGGCAATAATAGCCATGCAGTTCCAATATTTTTGTTGCTTTAATATTTTCTCTGTTTTATTTAAGGTAGAGTTTTTAGAATAATCCTGGMAATATTCCAGTAAGACTATGCTTTCTAAATCCACTTATACCTATTAACTGTTGTTACTGAGGCATGCTATAAATCATTACTGACCCCAGTCCAGTGATGGAGTGATTATAATCATGTGAAAGTTTCACCTGTGCATGTTACGTACTGCATTGTGTTTTTCTTTTTCTTCCTCTTACCATTAACACAACGTGTTCAGCTGAGACAGCGTTGTCCCTCAACCAGTTCGGAAGCCTTTCTTTTCCTGAGGACTGTTTACAGGTTATTTCAGTGGTGCTGATGACCAGGCCTGAGCTGTGGCATCCAGCAGTGCTTCCCTCCCGCTGGAAGAAAAATCCAGTGTGCCAGGGAGGAGGAAGCAGCGGTAGGCAGACACCCAGACATGCGGTCAAGGGGGCAGACGTGCCAGGCAGGCGGTGGCACAGCGTATGCTCTGCTGTCTAGAARCAGCCAAGTTCAGTCCCAAATCCTGGCGATTCGCTTGATGTGGCAGAGCTGGTGACATAAAAAACATTTTCTTGCTAACTGTGTTTGTAAGCCTGATTCTGATTTTGAGTAAGAAGAGGAAACATTTGCCCCTGAGCTAAATTATTACCTGACTGACTTAAGGCTGCCTTCCTAAATCTTCTCTCATTTCAAACACAAATTATTTATGCCTTTCCTGCTGCARTGTTACAGGCACTGAATTGTGCCTGCCTTCCATCGTGGGGACACGTGCATTTTATTGGCCTGCAGCAGATCCTGGTCCATCCCACCTCAAAACTTTTTTGGTCAGTGTGCATAAAACTGTAACTACATTTGTCTTTCAAACCCCTCTCCCCCAACTTAGAGTAACATCAGCTGCAGTTCATCTGTCCTGCAGCAAGGCGTGCTATCTGCCATTTCTGTGGGCTGCCCACTGGAGCAGTGTGATTAAACCCCTCGTTTTCCCCCTTGCAGGAAAGAAATGTTCTACCCCAGTCCAAATGATATGGTAGGTAGGGAGAGGTAACTACCAGCGCAGGGTCTAGTGACATTTGATGTCGGTGGCTGGATTCTGCACTGCCAACAGAACGGGATTTCTAACAGGTCTCACATATGACACAGAGGCAAGCAGACCTGCTGTCAAGTTCTTTTCCATCCCATTTTTCTCCATTAGGAGAGAGTTGTATTGAAGCGAACAAACAAAAGGGCTATTCACAGTTAACAGTGCTTCCCCCTTGTCCTACAGATRGCAAAGTGCATCTAAATGGCTTCTACTCTGACCTCAGCAAACTGATGATGAAAAGAAGSCGATTGTGGGATTATTCGTTTCAGCTTCCCTGGATGATGGATGGAGAGAWATTCACTGCCACTTTGGTGCCATCTGGGAACATGACACCAAATTCTAKCATGACCCTGGAACAGAAAACAACATTTGCCTTTGTGATTTTATTATTTATTTTCTTGGGAATCCTCATTGTTCGCTGCTTCCGAATTCTCCTCGACCCCTACCGGAGTATGCCAACTTCAACCTGGGCTGATGGACTTGATGGACTGGAGAAAGGCCAGTTTGACTATGCTCTTGCTTAGAGACTGAGAATTGTAGAGGCTTATTTAGCACTCTGATAAAGAAAGAAAAATCCTGGAATGTCTCCTTATTTTGTTTCTGGTTTACATTTTTTAAAATATTGTAGGAGTTGCAACATACAAATATACATAAAATAAATTTGATTTTAATTAAATTCCACAGCAAGTTAAARTTTTGAAAGTAGATTAGTGAATCTCCTCACTGGGAAAAAGATTAAGGTTGCATTAGCAGAACTTYTCTCCAGAATGCGTTGGGACAATATGTAGTGTATATTGTCTCTTATAACCAGCTAAAAGACACTAAAGCACGTTTTCTCTTGCGTAGCCTTTTCACCATTTACAAGAGTCTGTGGAGGAARGTGTCTTACAGATGAGGTAAGAATGTATTTTTATGATCTGTATGTAGTAAATAAGCTTTTCAAGTTCCAGAAGACTCTTCTTACTCTATCTCCCATGCTCTGAAGACAAGCGAGGAAGTTTCCCATACCGTAAGATAAGATTGAAAGAGCTAGAAAACTTCAGGAGAAAAAAAATCCTCCATGTTTTCCTAGGTATTCAATAAGATGCTCTTTCTTAGCTTTAAGCAGTGATTAAGCTACGTAGTACTAACAAATTGCTGACTGTAATCTTTGTTGTGAATAAGACACATAATGATTTTGGTCTATCTTTGTCTTTTTGTGCCCAAACTGATTTCTATTAAGATAGGTTTTTGCATTGTTCTTACAACAGCTTATGCAAACAAATTTTAGTCTTGCGTGTATTTCGAACCCTGCATTTCCAGCATTCACTTAGTCTGTTTATTTGGTGTGTAGGTCATACTGCATTGTTTTTGTTTCCTAATTGGATGACTGAAACATTGGTGCTAAGAGTCAATAAATAACCACTACCCTCTTTACCTATAAATGTCTTTGTATGTATTTGTACAACGAAAACCCATTCCTAGAAGTCAATGTAAACAAAAACCTATCTGCATGATTGATCAGGGAAAGAAAAATTTAAAAGTTGGCGTACAATTTAGCAGAACTACTTAGAGTCCAGGTGGACTTTTGCAAGYATTGTTTAGCAGCACTGAAATACTATAGTGGTAACGACATTTGATGTACTGCCAGGAGGGAAAAGGCCACGCTCCTAAGCACAGAAGAGTCTTGAAAAAGGTCCTAGTGCTGCTGGTCTTCTTAAACACTTAATGGAGTGGGGAAGGAAAGGCACATGCTGCCTGTTTTCAGACAAAGCTTTAGATTTAGCTATTTCACTCGTACTGTAGTAATGACAAGCAGTTGGGAASTTTTCCTTTGTGCTTTGGCTTGCAGCCTGTAAATGGAGAAACAAAGCCGGCTCCATAGCTGGTACAGCTGGGGCTGTGCTGACTCATCCGAGCTGAGGCTCTGGCTCTAGCCCTGGCACTTAGAGCTATTTATTTCCCTTTGCTGCTTGTCCTGTCCATCGGTTAAAGGTTGCAGCTATTTGTAGCAGAGGCGGTGGAAGGAGGGGTGGCTCTGCATGCTGGCTATCACAGTTCACAGGAGGGCAACCAGAGGCTTAAACGCAGCTCCCTGGTGAAAGAAGCTGGGCTGTCATCTGTCACTGCTGAAATACGATCACAGCTTTTTTGCAGGGGTGGTGATCTTCGAGATGGAGTGGGCAGAAGGGGACAGGAAGACAACTATGTTCTCCAGAAGCCATGAGGTACTGGCTTTAGCTACATATTTATCAGTGCCAGGGCACATAGATCAAAGCACACTCAAACTTTCAGATCATTTCCCAAAGGTAATGACAGCGTGGCATAAAAGAAATGTTCCTATTGTTGCACCAGTGCTGCCGAAAGCAACGTGTTGTCAATATTTATGAAGCAGCAATAACAGTGTTTCTCCCTCTGGCCTGGGATTTCTCTCCTGTGTCAGGGTTTCTTTGTTTGAAGACTCTATACATTTTATTTTTTTWAAAAGAAAAAGACTTTTCCTCATAATCACACCTAAAGAAGGAGGTGATGACTCTGGTCGAGGGACTGTAGCCCAGTGATCAAGTGAGGCAATTCGATTCTTGTGTGGAGTTTTGAAGTTGCTGAGGACTATTTTGGAAACTTAGCCGGCCAGCATCTCTGGTATGTTTGGAAGTATTCCAAGGAGATATTTTTGTAAACCACTGGGATAAGTCAGTCTATTAAGTGGAATTTAACACTCCTGGGCAGTCACTTTAAGTCAGCCTATCTATGGATATTGCTAAACTGACTATAGCAAAGATAGGAAATTCACACCAGTTCCCCCTCTGCGGCAGAGACTTTTTCCTTCACACTCTCAAAGTCTAACAGAATTTTTCTGAAGACATGCTGGCGATTCAGTTTTATGATAGCTCCCTTTTCCTTGGCCCTGAGAAACCAGATCAGACTTTGAATGGAAAGACTACTATCCCGGTCCATATAGTAGCCTCTGGCACATTGCTATGTCTCACAAGAATATGTATTCACTGTGGAATGACCTGAAATATTAATGAGACTGGAAAGGGAGGATCTGTGTGCTAATGCAGCTGTGCTCAGGCAGCTCGGCAGCTCTGCATCACCCTGTTATAGGCTTTTGTTTATTACATTAGTTTCTGTAGAAAATCCTTTGCAATSTTTAAAAGCTTTTTTTAGAATGAATATTTCTTGATATCATTTAAGCAAATATACTCTTACATACTGTGGAGAAAGAAGGAATATGTGTAATTTTTTAATAAATACCAGATTTATGTTAGTTTATTCAATCTAACTACAAGGAGTTTAAGTCAAAGGGCTACCGGGGAGAGTTAAAGCCAAATAAGGACAGATAAAACTCTTTATTCGTAGGCACCAGGGAGTAAAGCTGTTTTACTCCAATGAGGATTTCAAGACCTTTATATCTCAGACATGACCCTTAAATGAAAGTGCTGGCCTAACAGCACAGAGCTGAGACAGGGGTCTGTTCTCAGCGACGTCTGGGGTGCATGTCTGTGAGAACAGCCCCGATGCTGCTTCTCCACTGCAGTCAGAGGTTGGGGTCCAACTTGTGCCGACATGAACTGCCTTTAAAGTAGCTCAGGTGTCAGGAGTGATATGGCCACAGAAATCCACAGCTCTGTGCTCTCTGCAAGAGCCATGTAGGAGTTACTGCTGGATAGGTACACGTGTGTTGGACCTGCAGTGAAATGCGTCTGCCATTGCCATGCAACTGGCAGAATCTGAGCTCTCTTTCAAAGGAGGAGAAGCTGGGATCCAGCAGTACAGCTATGCTAGCTGGGAGAGAAAAAGAACCCATCAACCAACCAATATAGTTGGCAGCAGGGCAAAATTCTCCCTCACCAGAGATGGGGTTTATAGAATTGAATGGACTTTAAATTAAAGTTTCCAAGAARAGAATTTTGTGTAAATAAGAGGAAATACGAACACAAACTTGCCTTATTTTTACTTTTTGTTCTGCTTGCTATGTACTCTGAGCAAATACATAAGGCTTGATTTTGCCAAAGCGGTCTGTGAAGCATAGCTTAATCATCTTTTACGGCACGTGCCCCCAGAAGAAGGCCTGGAGGTACCTGATGTGTGGCTACGTGGCTCTGTGAGCCTAATGGGGTTGGTACACAGGGATTTTGCAGGTTTGGAGCTCTACAGAGATACTAGAGCTACTCATATGAGATGTGGTCTCATGGRACACTTTCAAGAAGGCTAGCTTAGTAGTTGCAACCTCTGTTCTGATCTGTAGACTATTTGGTAGGAATTTATACTCAGTTTGGTGCAAAGATCAACAAACATGCCCAGGTCAGTGACTGCTGAGAAGCAGCCAGCAGACCCCCAAGAACTGCAGGAAAGAAGCTGAAAACCTTTGATCTACAGCATGACTGGGTCTGTGGCCATGACCTGAATTTTCTCCAACACAAAATCTCATTTTTTTTCACCCTGGCTTATTGAAATATGCATACTGATGTAGTTTGCATGAAAATGAAGCTATTGGTTTCCCACATTTCACATACTGTTTTCAGTGCTTCTCAAGTTCTGTAGCAAAGTTTTGGACTGTTTTTTTAATACATAGATTTGGTGTCATTTCTGCAGCATTGATACGTGAGGCTGCCATGGCTCCTGTTCTTTTGTCAGCATCACCGTAAAATCAGCTGACATTATAACAATTTTTCTTTTTTCCCTCTTGGCACACAAACTAATCAATCCCCATCATGCCCTTAGACATCTGCATTGTTATCTTCATGGTCTAGAAGGAGCAGCAAAGAGTGAAAGATCTTTTTCAAGGCAGAGACGAAGACGACATTATCAGTGCTAAGGCAGGCTCTGTGAAGTGTAGGCTTCTGTCCCATGCTGAAGTCACTGTGCGCTAGTCAGCAGGGTAGCAGAAAATGCATCCTTCACTTCTGATATAACTAAAACATACTAAGTCCTATCACACTTCCTTCTGATTTGTATGAGCGCTCGTTTTTTACTGTGGGAGAACCTGTGGTGCGGCAGCTGCACCCAACCTGCTATTTAGAGCTGTGCAAGATCTCCAAGGGAATGTGGGATTTGGTGCACTGCTGCTGTCCCAGCAACTTAATAACCAGTGCCTGAACTAGACTGTACTTCCATCTCACGGATTTGATTTTCAGTGAGATTCTCTACTTTTATCTGCATTGGTTTAAAACCTTACCTTGCCTCTTAGAATTGATATTAGAGGTTTAAATACAGAGAAGTGATACTGAGAATTACATCGAAGCAGGCAATTGCTTTACACAAAGTGAAGCTATGGCAAAAAAAATCAGATTTTTGACTGTTTGTTCCATATGAGGAAAAAAATTACAAAGGCCGGAGTCAGAATATCTAGGGATTATATTTTAGAGTAAATTATGTTTAATAACCCCCAGTCTGAGTCAGGAGAAAGACTTACATATAATGCCAGCCCCTCATCTCTGTAATTCCATGGCTGATGCTGGTGGTCACTCCAGACTGCAGCGTAAATCAAAGCAGACCTAAAGGTCTTTAATCTTTTGACAYTAGTCACAGTATCCTCGCAACAGAAAAAGAAGTGTATTTATGAAGTTTTTGTAGTTGGAGGATCTTAAGAGTTGATTCCCCACAACTTTGTCTTGATGTAATTGASTTCAGCTGCATTACTTWAGATTTACATCAGTGTAACTAAGAATCGGGCACCAAATTTCTAAACACATACAGCTGCATCAAAGAATTGGTAGTGCTGCACTGATGCTTAATACATGTGCAGTCATTTTTTTTTTATCAACTAGTTTTTACGAGCAACATCATTGGTTGTTAAGCTTTAACAGGTCCTAGAAATGCCATAACATCACTATGGTGACAACATGCTTTCACAGGCTTTCTGATGTGACAGGAACATATCTTTATTCATGATGTTGGACTGCTAATTAAGGGACCAGTCTCAAAAAGCAGGCATTAAATTTACTGTTGATAGCACCATTCCTATTCTATCCCTCTATTTTTGGTTAGGCTTCACAACTGGTTGAGATGTTTGTTTGTTTGTTTGTTTTCTTTTTTTTWAATTTTGTTTACACTTTGGACAGTTTTTGACAGAGACATGAAAATTGTCCTGTTTCCTATAGAATCTCCATTTGAGGTTATTGGAACATTTTTACTAGTGCCTTCTGATCAATTTGGATAGATACAAAATATTTCACTTGTGTAAAGTTTAACTAGCCTTTAAAAAAAAAAATCTTCCTGATACTTTCTGTATTTTGTCTTTTATGGTGAACAGCAGAGTGCAAAGAGTTTGATAACGAGAAAGGAGTGGCCATAAAACATTACTATGTATATGGCAGTTGTGTAAAATGAGATATCTTCTCTGTTTACCATCTGGATTTCTTGGTGCCAGGAGACTACATTACCGTTGTTGCTTCTCTTTCTTAAAAATGATTGGCATAAGATCATTTTTTCTTTTCCTCCATTTTTCAGATTTTCAGATTTTTCTGCCTTAGTTTTTTTTCCCTCTAGTTCTTCCTTCTGTTTGGGATTCCAGGCTTGGATGCCTCTGTCTAYTTGTTGCCAAAGCTTTACTTCTCCCAGAAGAGTCATTTCCAGGTGTAATCAAGCAAGAAGACATGCTGCAGTGGCCAAGGTAACAAAATATACAATGAAAGAATTGCAGCAATCAATCAGATCTTTAAAACAGTTGAGGAGTTGTGATTTTTATCTCTGTCTTCCATATCCTCATGACCTAGCTTATGGGCTACCTGGTCAAGAGTATTATTTTTAGTCATTGTAGCTCTTACTGTAAACACGGACCAATCACTTCCATTAATTAKTGTTAACTTCAGAAGACAACGTGACTGGGTTGTGTACAAAAATGCAGCTTCTTCCCCTGAAGTACTGTAATATTTTGGCCCTGCATATCTCAGTAGCAATTACTGTAACTYAGTGTAAAGTTACCGTACGATGCAATGTTTTCAGCTATTCTGGAGCTTCTCTTTAGCCTATATAGAAAATGGGTGTTATTAAGGTAGGAGAATGCTTATGTTTATAATAACCAAAATGAAGGGTTCGAGGTGACTATAATGTATAGTTTTGTGGAGTTTGATAGTAAGTACTGGTTGGTCCATGTGTTGCTGGTTACATAGCAGCAGACATAAAAATAATAAATAAAATCACAATTTGCTATATATACCTGGAGATTAAGATACAGACGGAGAAAGTTCTTCCCTAAAACAAACAGATAATATAGAAATACCATATAGAATACTTAATCAAGACTATGAAGTCTCCAATGTGTTTAGAAAATAATTATTCACAAGTGCTAGTTAGTACATTTAAAAAAATTGTTTATCATCTCAGGTATGTATGTAAGTACTTCCTTGACTTCAGTGGGCTGAAATTGGCTTGCATGCTTTGAAACGCTTCTTGGTCTGTTCAAACTCATATTTATAAAAAGACTCAAATTTTCTGATTGCATAAATGCAAAAAAGTATTCAATGCAGTTACATAAAGAAAGACATGGTTAATCACGTACAACTAAACATGTGACAGTAATACCTGAAGCAGTCACTGCTATGACATAATGTATAGAGCATGTTTTTCTAAGAAGATAGTGAACAGCATAAAATCCTAATGTAAACAAGGACAATAGCTGCTGTCTCAGTATCTCTACTTGAAATCACTCCTCTACCCTTCATTGCGGAGTTTGTATCTATATCTGCATTACATAGACATATATAGTATGTCTACTGCGCTTGCAGCTTGTGTAGGAAAACACAACTAACCTCTGGAGTAACAAGCTCAAATATTTCTAGTAGTCCAGCCATAGCACTAAAAAGCATGTTTTGGCTCAGCACTGAACAGATCCTGGATGAGTTCAGCAGCCCTTGCTAAGCTCTTTGTTGACACTTGGTACTGATAACCAAGATACAAAGTTTACAGTTAAAAGGGATAAACCTCACAAGCATCCTCATCCCTCTGGACTGTAGCACTCACCATAGTCCATGTAACTCTCAGAGTAAAAAGTCCCTGTACCTCCTCTCCATGATAGTTGTATATTTGGATGGCTGTCATGATGTAAAAACAAAAATGAAACCCTGGAAAAGACCTATTCATTCTCTTTATAGAACAAAAACACTGTCTGAGAAGTATGGAGTTATGCTAACATACAAAGGATGCATCAACACCAGAGTTCAAGAAAGGATTTATTTCTCTTTATATGCACGTTAGTAGCAGCATTAGCAGAAGTTGTTGATAAATACACAGAGTCACAGAATCACGAAGGTTAAAAAGGACAAGGGGAGGTCTGGTTATATCAGGTTGCTGAGGGCTGTGTCCAGCTGGGTTTTGAATATCTCCAAAGATGGAGATCCCACAGCCTGCCTGGGCAACCTGTTCAAGTATTTGATAGTCCTCAGGTTAAAAAAAAAGACCCCGTTGGAATTTCCYGTGCTGAAACTTGTGCGCATTGCCTCTCATCCTTCCATTGTGCACCACCKTCTTCTCTGCGCTCTCCCGTGGGGTTAGCTGTAGGCAGCAGTAAGGTCTCGCCTGAGCTTTCCCTCCTCCAGGCTGAACAAACYCTGCTCTTTCAGCCTCTCCTCGCACAGCAGGTGCTCCAGCCCTCTGATCGTCTCGGAGTCTGCTGGACTTGCTCTGGTACAGCCGTGCCTGCGGAGCCCCAGGCTGGACACAGTTCACCAGACGTGGTCTCCCTCGTGCAGAAGAGAGAAAAGTCAGCGCCCTGGACCCGCTGGCTGCACCCTGGCTGCACAGCCCAGGGTGTGTTTGGCTGCCTTCACCACAGGGGCACACTGCTGGCTTATGTTGTGTTCCTCACAGCAGCACTGTTCAGTAATTCCAAGTGCATTTTCTTGCAATGTCAGGATCACACTGGAAGCTCAACTGCCTGAAGYCTGCAGTCATGGAGGTTATTTTCTGGGTGTTTTTTTTTTCATGCAGGCAAAATTAAATAATAGGTGGATTTTTTCTTTGAAATGTTCATCTGTAACTTTTCATATTAAAAATCCAGAGAGACAATTGTAGGTAATCTAATTTTCCTTGTTTTCTTTTTGTGGAGAAGTACAGCAGGGCTTATTTGATGATTCAGTAATGGCAGTAGGAAAATAAATCTATTTCCTTTTTATTTATAGCCCCTTTCAAATCTTCCTGGCAGTCCCTACCCATTCAAAAAAAACCAGAAAGAAACCCAAGAACAACAGAAAAAAACCCTTTTCTGCAATCAATTTCAATGGCCACTTGGGCATGCAAGGATAGTTCTTGTCTTAGCATTGGTAGCTGAAAAAGGGAGGGGGACTGGTCTGCAGTTTAATTCCTCTTCATAAAACTATTTGGTAAATCCTTTCAAATAACTTGAGTACCTAACTATATTACTTACTCTAGTATAGCTCATTACCTCCTCCTAACAGTCTTCCTAACATGCTTAGACCATTTTGTCATAAACAACATTAAAGCTATCAAATGCCAAGGTATTATGTAGCAACTGATGGCAGAGCTGATCTTTTCCACAGCAGAATAGGAGAGCCTCCCAYGTAATGGTTTTATGAGTGTTGCCTATGTACTTTTTCATTTCAGGAGCTAGATTTTGAGAGCAAGGATTAATGACAAATCATTAGTGCTGCTGAAATGCAAATCCACCTAGAAGTAATCATAAACCTTTTTTCCCYGCCCTATCCCCATATTTCAGATGCTGGATATACCAGAGATTGTTTGGACAGGTTTTCTGGTTTTATTTTTCTACATACAGGATTTGGGCTTTCAGCACTTCCACTCTGCTTATACTGTTTAGATAATATGCACCCAGGGGAAATGCCTTTCTGTTGTACATGAAGAAGTACAGCTATCATCTATAGTTTGAATAGCAGATTTACTAGAAAGAAAGATCTGTGCTGAATGAGGCTAGGTCCACATACTTAACTTTTAAGAGAATTAAGKTTTTTTGCCCTACAGATCTCCAGTATTTGTTTTTCCTCAGAGAAAACAAGAAGATATATAAATATTTTATTGAAAATCTGTCACTTTCTGCTATTCTTCTTTGAAAAATTTGGAATAGGAGGGGAAAAGAAAGAGATGCTTATTTCTCAAATCCTTCCTGATTTCGAGAATAGGGTTGATGGGAGTTGTCCCAGTYAGGACCCACCTTCTCCCTCATCAGTTGTGAAAATCCATTATTTCTCTGGGAAAGGAATTCTGAAATCTGCAAGTCCTCCACTGAAAAGGAAATTTCATCTCTGTAGAATCATGACACAGGAAGATCAATAAGCTAAGGAAATACACTGAGAAGCAGAAGCTGGTAAGAGAGGGTGGTCTGCTCATGATCTGCGGACTGTTGACATAATTTCATTAAGTTTCTTTTGTTAATTGCTATTATTAATCTAGACCACTGGACRACTTTCATTGATTTCAAGTTCCAAAATCAAGACAAGTGTGTAAGATCTGTATTTTGACTTTGCTTATTCCAGGACTACATCTGATTTTCACTGATACAGTTATATTATGGGTAAAGAAAGTTTACATAATATCAGTTCTGTGTGGCTAAGGCTGAGTGCCCTCAGCTTCAGGCTGTATTGCACTGAGCGCAAGTTATATTTTTAGAGGTTGAACTCCCATTCGGGAGAGCACRTGCGGAGGTGGGAGCACATAAGGGACTTTGCACAAGATAGCAAACAAAACGCACCTCCTGCCAGCTGACTCCTGCTTGCTATAGATTCAAGAGCAGAGCTGGAAATGCTGGGGATTACAGACCTGAAGGTCATAGCATGTACAAAGCCTGAGAGGGAGTCTAAGAGAGTACCATGTTTCTTTCAGATATGATTGCCTGTCTTCTAAAAAGTGGTCAAGGGTTGCTCTTTGTAGTGACAAAATGTTTACAATGCTGAAGGGCTTTTGTATGGTAGGGCTGTCAGTGTGTTTTCTGTCAGGGTTATTGTAGAGGTGGGAGCACTGATACTCTGGTCTATTTGTTCACACGTCTGTTCCTTTGAATTGTGTACAATGAAACAAAATTGGACTCCACAAATACCCTTCTGTGCCTGATGATAGAATTGAGGGCAGTACAAACTGCTGGGCTACAACAACAATTAGGAACTTGATAATTAAAACTAATGTTTTGTATAAATTGGAAACAGTTAAGCATTATTGTTGAGGCAAAAAATCCCTTCTTTGACTTTCAATACCAGATCAAGTGATCTCTTTTGCACCTTGATAACTGTAAAGAATCAGTTATTTGATTGCTTGTTTTTACCAGCTCTGTATAAATAAACTATGAACTTGTACATAGACTTACCAGAGTGTGATATCAATGTAGTACAAACTGCCAACTTAAAGCAGGACGTACCAGAAGCAGCATGAATCAGGAAAAAGATATTCTGGGAGACAAATAACAACCTCCTCTGACATGTGCATGTACGAGTGAGAAAGAGAGACAAATACTGACTCTTGTGCCTTACACACAATGGACATTACAAAGGCATGAAGGGGCAGGGAGCAATACAAACTGACAGATCACAAAGAATTATAGACGTTGGATGCAATACTCTAACTTGGAAAAAGTCAACCATTTTGCTCTCAACTGACTTAAGACTGCAGGAACATAGCTGCCTTTGACACTTCATTGCAATGCTAAATTTGATAGAATCTGCAGATAAAGTATAATTTTAAAAAGCAGCTATTTCTATTTTATTTTAAATTAATGGGATTATTCCACATGCCGTGGAATCCATTTCAGGCTATTCATTTGTATCTTTCAGTTTGCCAGTAAAAATGATGCAGAAAAGAGCTCATCATTTGCGGAATTTGTTCCTGTTCTTGCCTAACGTACCATAACCAGTTCAGTTCAGAGTACAGCTTGTTTTTCTTAACACTATTCTGAAACATCACCCTTGTTTATCACATCTGGTTAGCTGTGCTGAAGTGCAGTATAGAATTAATTTCAAGCTAAACAATTTCTACTGTAATGATTCTGTCTGGGAAGTGTATGGGGCAGATCAAAAGTATTCTATAGTATCAGCCATAATGAACCACTTCAGGTGGCTCAGATGTGCTAGTCATAGCTTGAACATGAAGGACAGTATTCAGCTAGCCCTGGGGTTTGTGCTGATGGACTTACCTGGCAGCAGGATAATCTCTGCTGCTTTGCCATAAAGCGGGAACTGCATTAGATGAGTCTATTTGATGATATAGTTTGTAGAGGACTTTATGGAAGACTTGTCATAAAACTAAAGGTAAATTGGTCAAAGACAATTTGGAGAGAAGGATGCCTAGATGGATGATGGAAAAACTGGACCTTTTTTCAAACTGTATCAATAACCTTTAATAGTATTTCAAAAGCAGGTACCTGCATATTATAARCAAGAGAATGTTCGCCGTATTTTGTTAGTACTTGTACGAACATTGATCTGATTTCTGTGTCTAAGGTCTTAAAAACTAAAGTAAAATAGTGGTTACTGAAGTGCTTTTTTCCCCCACTAAAAATGTGATTAAATTTKAGTATTACAGGTAAGTTGCAGACATGCTACCGTCCTTGAATTCCTTACTATAATTTTCCTATGAGAATTACACTTTTGCTAACCCTGTTATTAATAGTATTCAGGCAGCTACTTTGAGTTATTTTGTATACCCAGTAATTTGCTTTTTCCTACTTTTAAAAAAGTTATAAATAATACAGATCTTTTGACATTTGTGATAACTTGGAAAGCAAGATGTAAAAATAACAAACCTCCAGTGTATCTGATCCATTTAACTACTTCATATGATGTTGTCAATTAGTTTATGTGTTTCCCTTCTACATTATAATGATAATATTTCACATCTGCGGCGTATACTTGGGTGTGTTAGATATACCCRTTATAATTAGGTAATATAAAATTGAAACTGAAATGGACAAAGATGTCCAGTGTTTTTTTATGTAATTAACATCTATCTTTAGAATGCTGTGTAAGAATTGGAAAATATAAGTACAAGCCTATAAATTTGGTAAATTTCCCAACTTTCAGACCTCACAGTGCTGGATTTCAAAATTGGGTGATGTTTACAAATTATTCTGACTGTGGGACTATATTTGGGATTGGGACAGGCTTTGAAAAACTAAATAGACACTCATAACAGATGTGATGCTGCTGCAACTATACTCTGAGATCTCCCAGCTGACATCTGAGGAGCTGCTCACCTCATTTGGTGTAAATGTCAAGACTGTTCTGTGACTCTGTTATTTCATGACTGACTCCCTTTCTTCTTTCCTTGAGAGTTACTTCCCTATTATTGCTAAATATGCAATAAAGTTCCTGAGTATGGGATTTTTTAACAACTCTAGATTTATCCTTCGGAACTAGAAATATTTTAAGACACATAATTGGATCTGTGCTAGCATCTCTGCTTTTCTACAACAGTATTTGGTTAAGCACTCTCCCAGCCCCCTGTTTTGTGCTTGCCACAGATTGGGCTGGACTTGAGACAGAAAATACCAGTGATTTAAGACTTTCCTTGCATCCTTCTAATAGTAGGACCAACTGGTGTCTCCTTTGGTGCATATGAGTGCAGCTAGACTGCCTCAGTTTCTCTACAGCTCCTCTATAGCCCCAAGGAACAATTCTGTCTGTCAGAAGTAGCTGGAACAGCATACGCAATACTGCGTCAGCTGTGCCTCGCTGCCAGCCACACACYTTCCTCTTGAAGTCATGAGGAAAGTGGCTAGAGCCCGTACGCCCGCTTAATCCTCCTATGCYAAGGAAATGCCACAGTGAAGTGGTGAATCAAACGTGTCAAGCCTGGATCAGGCTCACGGTTGCTATTAGAGTAGTGCTTCTCAGCGTGCCCACTGCTAGCGAAAGGACGAGCTTGAAAACRTGGCCTGAAGAGTTGGGGAAAAGACCTGCAGGAACAGGTTAGGATTACTCAGGTGACAGGAGAGCAGAGCAGCTGGGAGGGCAGAGCAGGCATGTCGCTCCTGCTGCTGACCTCTGGAGAAAAAAGCACAGCACCCTGCTGCGGAAAATAGCTTCTGTGCATTTATTTCAGCAACTTCTCTGAACGTTCATTTCCTGTAATCTGAGTTCATGCTGGGATTTTTACTGTCTTTTTAAGCTTAATTGAGGATAAGCTARAACAAAATCCTTGAAGGGGAACCTTGGCCTAGGCGACAAGGCAGYAGGCATCTGCTGCCACAGGTGGGTACGTTGTCCAGGGTGGATGCATTGTGTATGTGCTATTATTGGGAGATTTCTCCTCATATTCTCCTTGTTTTTCAGCCTCTTCTTACAAAATGTAAAACCAACGGTGGTACATCTGGACTGTAAGTATGAGAAATTTAATGCTCACATTTAGACAAAATCCCTTTGCCAGTCATTGACATTTATGAGACTAACTAAAGTTCAATCTTTCCTGAGCAGAAGATTCCATATTCAAACCCAAATGGTTACATCATCAGTACAGTAACTTCAATAAAAACACTACATTTGGCTCAATTTATTATTTAGTTAAAGGTTGCAATAATGAATTATTAAAAAAAAAAAAAAAAATTAGACATACCAGTGTAAACTGGTGCAATTACTTGCTAGTGTAACTATGACCTAAATTACTCTTGGCAGTAGGCTAGGTGTGGAAGGCATGTAGGAAAAAGTCTTCGGCTCATGCAGATTGGTTTGGCCACCTTTCCTGGCAGTACTACTCATGGTAAATGTGGCTGAACTTAATGAGTGAATTAAAGTATTCTCTCCTAAATAATGATGATAATCATGTTTGTAACACTTCAGAAGCATGCATTTCTATTAAACAATGAGATGTTGACCAGTTACGCTCTGGCACAGATGCATGACAGTGTGCAAAACAGATTTCTGTGTGTTGACAGCAGGCTGATTACTTTGAAACCATACATTTGCTGGGTGCAAAAGTTAACGAGCAGCACAATGTTGCCACAGGTTGCTCCCTGACTGGATGGTGTGTACTGGAGAGGGATAGCCCTTTGCTCAGACTTGCTTTTAGGAAAAGGGTTAATTCTCTGGCATGGTCCCTTCTGAGGGCAAGTAAATCTGTCATGCAAAGTAAGCTGAACAGAGCAAAGGAAGAAGGGTTTATTTATCTTCCCACTCATGATCCACAGAGCAGTGCTAGCAATTCCTGCAATTATACTAGGAACATGAACATGAACAGGATGACACACTGGGGTGAGTAGGCTGTCTCTCACAAGTMATGACTACAACATCTTGGAAAGTGATAGGCAGAATCCAAAAAGACCACGTCATTATGGTCAGAAAAAATGCAACAGAAAGAAGGGAAACATAGCCAGATTGAAAGAAAGGGGAAACAATCAATCTTACACATACTTACAGAAGTGTGCAACAGGACCAAACCTGACATGTACACACACAAAAAAGAGAGAAAGTGGAGTAAAAGAAAGTATACCTCAACACAAAGAAACCACAGGAAATCATGTGGTTACACTGAGACACCACCCCCATAATTGCAAACCATTTACTTTTCATTAACAGAGATCCCCCAGTGCCTGACCACCATTTTAAGTTCCACCCGCTCTTGCAAAATGGAAACTCGGCATCTGTAGCTGGTACTGGCTATTTATGATTTGTTTGCCAAAAACTGCATGGCGCGGAAGTGACAGAGATCATGTACTGTTCTATGTAAAATTGACCATTTTAGAAAGAAYAAAGATTGTTTCCTATTTCTTTGAATGTATCCTTTCAGAGGAGGAGCCATTGTTTTCTGKTTTTTTGTAACAGAAGAGTTGAAGCCAACAAAGCACTCTTTAGAGTATATACTGACTTTTTAAATGCAAAACAATGAAGCTGCTAGATGTTGCTCATCCATATAAAGTTATCTGAAATGGGTGTTGTGAGGATTGCCTCTATGGTAGCACCTTCTGGCACATCCTGGTTGTTTGCAGTAGGTGATGGTTGAGAATGTGACGGGGGAAGATGCACAAGAGTGCCTGTGTTCTGATACCTTTTAAACTGTTTAAAAAAAGAGCTCATTAAAAGATGCTGTTAAGCCTCTTTTATTAAAGGCTTATCTTAAGGAAAAGGTCCAACTTGGAGTTCTCCATAAATGCCACCCAACAACTTTACTATCACATCAGTAAGAGCATTTTCATCCCTGCTTAACCTTTGATCAGAAATAGCACACCTTGGAAGCAGCTATCCAGAAAAGTGCTAAAAGACGTGCCCAGTTGGCTTGATGGGTTTCTAATCAGAAACCCTGTTCAGCTTTGGGGTAAGATACACTGTTAAGTCAGCTGGGAGGAAGGGGAAGAAGAGAGATTCGTGGATGGGAGGGACCAACTGACTGACTGGTTGACCTTGAGTGAGGTTCCCTAGAGCTCTGAGTGTTGCTATGCAATGGTGAGGCTTTGTAAGAAAACCTGAGAAAAGGGAGTAAGAAGGTGGTATGTAAACTAGAGGGCATGAGTGCAATGGGGCTCACCTCCACTGCAGCAAGAGGCCCTGGCTGACTAAAGTCTCTGACTCACAGCCTTGTTGTTTTTTAGCTAGGGCAACGGCAGCTGTTTCTGATTTTTAGCAGAGCAGCTTTAGTCCTGGTAGGACAGAGGGAAGAATGGGTGGCACGGGCTGATATCTGAATGTAAACTGAATTCTCTGGTGTTCTGAGCTACCATGGTGTGAAAAATAGCCCCTTCATCTACTTTTCCGTAAATCTGTTCAGGGTTGTGAGCTTTGCAACAAGGCTGATGGTGGACTGTAACTCCGTGGAGTGAGAGAGACTCCTGCTTGTGGTACAGGTCACTTGTCAGGACCTGTAAGTCGGTGAGCTCTCTGCCCCCTGGGTTTGCACTGATAAAGCAGGACGAATCTATTCCCCTGTCAGGTTGAGTGGCCCACAGGCAGGCTGGATACGTCACCCCAGAGATGGCACTGACCGCTCTTTTTTTTTTCTTTTTTTTTTCTTTTTTTTTTTTCTTTTTTTTTCCTCCTCCACTTTGTCTTAGTGTGCAAAATATCCAGCTTTTCTA
>JASVER010000167.1:89318-173952 GCA_030449065.1 Oceanodroma leucorhoa
TTTTTTTTTTTCTTTTTTTTTCCTCCTCCACCCTCCCACATGGGGACGCATAACAAGGAAAGAGAAAAGTACTTATGGACATGGGATTACCCACTCAAAGTAGGCAGCTGATGAGAAAAAACTGTTATTTTGGGATACCGGCTGCTTTAAGGGGGAATCTTCCTGAGAAATGCAGAACTGGACTAAACTTGTTTGATTTTTTTTTTTTTTCATAGCATCAGCAAAAGAGCTATAGACATCCAGGAGAAATGACAGTCCTAAATTTGCTGCAGCTTAAGGGTGATGAAGGTCCCAGCAAATGGTGCTTTGTGTTAAAGACTGGTCAAGGTGCGGCTCTTGGAAGAAAAAGGCTGTGGGACCTTCAGGTATGGCAGGATTTGCATGAGGTTAGGGAAATGTGAACACTGTATGAAGGTACGTACCAAACTGAAAGCGTAGATGCTGTGGGATATGTTCCTCTAGGTAGAACATTTTGGGGTTCACCCAGCTGGAGATCACAAATAGTGTCCTATACTCATGTACAGATGCTGGAGTGTGCCTGATTTTGTGTATACATCTGTGTGCGAATGCATGTGTGTGTGTGTGTGTGTACATGTGTGTATATACACACACATACTGAGGGCATGCAGTCAAACAAGACTGTAGCCTGCTGTTACAAAATCACACAAAATGTCTGCTGTGCTTTACCTACAGCTAGGGTTAATATGGTGACTGCCCGAGTAGGACTAGTATTTGGCTGTTCCTTTGCCTAATCATTTCAGATTTGTTTGCCTTCTACTTCTGTGTGCTTCATACTTAATGTATAAGTGGCTAAAAGCCAGTTTCTCTGAGAACTTAGTCCCTTTGCAGACGTTCTCAATTATTTATGCCTTTCTTCAACAGTGAGTCTATTGTTCTTCTGCTTTGTCTGCAGTGAATCCTTGTGTCCTCTATGTGAGCAGTATTCTCTGTTATACAAGGATGCGCCATTTTTCGCAATAGCTGGTCTCAAATTACCAAAAAGCTAAACAGTTTCCGTAGGTGATGATTTAAAGAGATCTGTGTTGGAGCACATAACAACGATGCACTGGGCAGAGTAATAAGCCTCACAGGAAAGAACTTACATGAGGGGAAAGAGTGACTGATTCCCCATTGAGCTGTGAACATTTGCTAACCAGATTATTCAGTGAAAATTATCCTTAGAGAGCGGTGAAAATCCCAGTTGTTTTAAGGGTAAAAATGTGATGTGCATGGGTAGTGCCCCATGTTATTTTCTTCTTCTTTTACCTGTCTGCAGTCTCMTTTTTTGCTTATCCTCATCATTTTTTTTTTTACAAGTGACTAGGTCTTTAGCTTTTTAAATTCATTTTAATTAACATTTTTCCCTTTTCTTGGCTTGCAACTTTCAAGCCTTGTTCAGCACAAGGCTATTTTGGCCATTTTTACTAGCAGGCAATCTCATTATAGATCATTTATGGTGCTGCTGCTGCTATGAATTTTCTCATAAGTGTCTCCTGCGGTTTTTACTTAATCCTGTTCAACATTGATTTCTACACTCTTCTCTGCTCCAGTTTAAATGTAGAACATTTCTCTTAGCTGGTGTATTACAACTTCTCTCATTTTATTCTCCTCTTTAAACAGTTCTTCTATTCTGACTCCTCTCCTTCAAGCACTGTCTTGTTGCTTTTCTTCAGATAACTTTCTTCAGCTGCTTTTTAGCTTTTATTATAATTACTATAAAATTTCCTCTTTGTGTTTAAAATTTTCTACTCTTTTAAAATTGAGTCCTTATCTATCTAAATAATCCTTCCTTCTTCTATCTTCCCAAGATGGAAAACTGAGGGAGAAAGAATTTAACAAGGCAACTTTTTTTCACAAGGATGTTAAAAAAAAAATAGAGATATCACATGCATGTTCTACTGGACAATGTTGAAGTCACCTAAAGGGAGTTTAAGCAAGGAATATTGATAAAGATGGCAGAACATAAAACAGGATGATCTAAATGAGCACAAATAGTATTTTAAAACAAAATGCATCTTTCCCTCTACATACTTAATTTTATTTAATGAACTATTAGTGGTAGTTGTCTAACCATTTTTAGCAGTGAACTTTCTATTTGATGAATTCTGCATGTTGGTCAAAGGAATATGCTGTATATGAGCCTTTTGCTGGGTATAACTTCTGTTATCAAATCTCTACATAAAACTTATGAGACCATCATTTTCCTGCAGTTCTTAATGAGTTAAGTGAACCTTAAACAGGTAAAACTGAAGGGGAAAATGATCCTTCTGTCCACAGCCACCAAGAACAGGCAGAATTCTTGGCACATATTTATACGCATATGCTTAAAAATAGATTTWTTTTTTTTTTGCAGCTTGAAAGCAGTATAGTTGTCTAACAAACAAAATTGTTTCAATCTTGGTGTGGCTAACTCTCCATTTCAGAGTTCTCAGTTTACTTATCTTGCTATTATAGATGGGTGAAACTGGTGTATGTGACTGAGGGTATATGTGTTCTAAGTAAGTATTGACCTTCCTCTATTTCAAAGCACAAAACTAAAACAAAGAGCCAAAGCACCTTGATGGAAAGGAACTGATCATAAATTATATTAGGATGCTTCTCTAGAGAGTTTAAATAATTATTTCCAAGGGTGGGGTACGATGGACAAACACTTTTAAATCCCTGCTCTGTTTCCAAACAATAAGTGCCATTTTTRAGTCAGAGGGTTTCTATATATACAAGATGATAGTCTAACAGGACACATCATTTTCTAAGTCTTTCACTTTTTCACTTTCTAAAAGCAGCCGTGCTTGACTGTAAAATATTCCTCCTGGCCTCTTTACCTATTGAAATTACCAAAACTTTTAGGTGATTTTTTTTAACCTTCATGGAGGGTGGTTCACTGACTGCCCATCTGTAGGTCTATAATGTGTTGGTGCTTTGCGAAGGTGTGTTTATAGTTTTCATAAATATATTTGTTAGTGAAATGGAAGAGCAACAAAACTCTAGAGCTGTATCTGAACAATTGTTAAACTAGTGTTATTCAGAAATGAAGACTGCTGTAATAAATTTGTGTAGCTGCTATCAGTCACTTGGCACTTTTAGTTTTTTTACTTGAACTCTGTTCATATGTAAAACTTCACCCACTGGTAAAATTGATCTGCCAAAATTGTTTTGTAAGGTTGAAAAGACACTAACACTAATGCTGTGAAAGCATGTGATAAATGCCTGCCCACTGGAAAGAAATTGTGAACTTGCCATTGTAGGCTCAGTCCCAGTTTTGCTGCTGTAAGCAGTTGTGTTTTAGCTACTGAAAACCTGATTTTGGAAAGTTTGTAACACGATGACATAGTTAGAAAAAGAGGAAGGAGGTAAGTGTTACTTTTGCCCTTAGTAAGTGAAATAACATGTTTCTTCTTTTGTACCACTAGACTTTAGTAGTTTTATTGCTATAGTTTCTTTGTAGTCATTTAGGAAAATTGGCTATCAAAGCAGGCAATTAAATAGCTGTGCTTCTTTACCTATAATCTGGATAAAAATGCTGATCATTTTTAGCTAAGACTGTAGATTTGCTTCAACAGTAAAAAGAAGCCTGCATGCGAGGAACCTTGGGGTCCCTGTGTTTTAGGCAGGTCAGGAAGGCAACCTGACTGAAGGAATTGCTGATCCATACAGTAACTGCTCAGATGAATGATATAAATTGGCCAGGTTTCATGCATCTTCTGTTATGTAAACATCTGCTTTAAAAATGAACTCCAGTCTGGTTGCCTTGAAGCTAGAGGGAGAAACTGTTAATTAGGGAGAACAATATAATAGAGCTTAACAATATATAAGTCAATGAAACATTAATTCCTTAAAATGCAAACCCCTGAAAAGTCAACCAAAAAGGGGTGGGAAAGGGTGGGAAACAAGACAATGTTGTATTCTTAGAATTTGCTATGAAGACATGGAAAAATACCATGCCCAGCACACATACTCGCCAGAAACCTCTTTTTAGACAGAGACACAGGAAAAAAGTTGTCTGTTGAGCTAACACATTGCTTAATCAAGGTTTCACAACCAGAATTACTCCTTGCCATTTGGAGAGTGATTAAGTTTTGGCTGAACACATCTGACTATTGTAGAAATCTAAGCTAAGAAACTAAGCTTCTGCAATTATGTTATCTGTCACCCTTGATTTCTAAAACCATTTTTAAATTTTCAATGAAATTCAAAATGGGACCAACAGTCTTGCAGACAAGTTTCCACAGAAACAGAAGGTAGAAGGTGTCCCATTTAACATAACATCTTTTCTATGTGGCCAACCAGCAAGCCAAAAAGACTAATCACAGGTATGTAGATCAAACACAGATGTAGATCATGTAGGTCAACCCTCACTTATTGCCTTTTGCACCTGTGGAAGGGAGCTGGGTGGAGAAAAAAGAAACAGAAAATGATGATGGGTAACAGAAGAGTTATGAGCTGGAACTGCTGTGGTGCAAGTAAAAAGGAGAAGAAACCAAGGCCCATTTAGTTTTGCTGTCTGAAAGACACATCTGTTGAAGCCAGTCTTCTGTGTGTGACAACAAAGTTACAGATGGCTTTGCAGGTTTCAGCTCAAACTTGCCTGTTGGCTGCTAAGAGAACATTGAACCTGAGTTTTGAGTCACTTTTGGCCTATTTGAGCCCAATAAATTATGAGCTACAGCCCAGGTGTTCTCAGCTGGAGCCTCCAAACTCCTCAGTGAGAATATAGGCAACAGTGCTGGGATGGTATGTCTTAGAAAATAGTGAGTTCCACTCATGACAGAAATCCTAGCAATTGTCCTTTCTTTTCCAAGTTCTTTGGGAAAACGTGCACTCTTCTTCTGAATCATAGGGCAGGAGAAGCAAGGAAATCGAGGCTTTGGATCTGCCTTACAGCTGTTGTGGGTAGAGCTCAGCAGTTTCTAAGACCTTCCTCTACTTAAAAGTATATTGAAATGCTGTTTGCATTCTGGCTGTCAGAAAGAAGTCAAGCTGACTTTCTCTCCCCTCCCTCTCCTTTTTCAGTTATTCACAGCTGGGTCCCTGGGTTGGCACATTTGAAGGACTATGCAGTTCTGGTTCTCCTGCAAAAGAGAGAAAGCTACAGAAATCCCAATGTACTCCGGCCCAGAGTTCATGCCTCACTGAATTCCTGTGATCACACTCCTGAGTTTACATGTTGTGGCTTCAACACAGATTTTTACATAACCCATTGATACCTATACAATAAAGCTGATGAAGGTCAGAATTCCGGCTGGAAACATCACTGACATCACTGACAGCAGCATATTGTACTATGTTTATAGATGGGCTAGGGACTTATGACTACCAGCAGTATTGAAATCCTAGACTATTTCCTAGAACTTTTCCTCTCTAAGGAAGAAAGAGACAGTAGTTCACAACTAATCCACAATTAGTCCATGATGACTCTTGTTACCAGTGCTTGTAATGAAAATCTAGCTATCGCAGGACATGGGCCAGGGAGAAATTTCCAATCTGATGCTATAGCAACTAGTCATTGCTTTGCTTCCCTTGAAAGCAGATTTGTGCATTCAGTTTCACTTCTCTATTATCATAACTAGCAACTAAAATGAGTTAGAAAGTTCTTCAGTCCAATTCTTATCTCACCTGTAACAGCGCAAACTAAGAGCAAGTCAATAAATGGATTAATTAATCAGAGAAATTTAATTCATTTACCAAAAAACCCTGAGGGTTTACAGCTCTGAGCAACACATGTTGACAGACAAAAATTGGATTAATATAGCTATTGTTCTTGAGATAGAAGAGTCTGAGATGTAATGAGTTGTTTAATGTTCTGGACTTAAAACTGCAGAGGTTCAGAACAGATTCACTGGCAGGTCAGCCGTGCTTACCTCTCATGGTGGCACCTCCTCTCAGAGGAACTGGGCAGCCAGCTACTCATGGTGTCCTCCACTAGCGTCTGGTCCCAATCCGTTTGACTTCTTTTTCTGCTTTTGGACTATGTAAAAGTACAGCCTCCAGAGAAGACAGTGAGACTCTTTACTTACTTCTGCCATATTTACACTCTTCACATGCTTTTTGGATTTTCCTGTATCATTTTAGATTTGRTTTGTTGAGATAAATTTTTCATGTATCTTGACTTATGCTGTAGAGTGTAACTTAGGCATAAAAGCAGAATCTGAAAATATTCATCCTCTCTCAGTTGTCTATGAAATATTCTGTGTTTAGTCAGAGCAAGCAAAATAATCCAGATCTTACAGTATTGCTGTAGCTTTGTAGCAGCGTTTACTCTAGTGATTCAAACACTGCAAGGTTTGAAATAAATATGTTTATAAGATGTAATATAATAGAGTTTATGGAGACTTCAGAGATGCTATAGAGGCTTGAAGGATGTTTCTAGGCTCAAAATGCCATTTATAGTTACAATCTTGGGCTTAGAGTTTATCTCCTTATCTTGTGTGACCCACAGATGKTTCCAGCATATCACAGGTAACCATCTTGTGTCAGAGCTGGGATCATTATTAGTTGTTGTCAGGTGGCTTTCATCCCATCTCCCTGATAAGTGAAAATGCATGTCAGAGTGCTGTTCAGATAACATTCTCTTAATGGAGATAAAGGGACTGTGAATAGTGGATGTTGCTTTGGGTGTTTGGTACCTATTCTGGAGCACACATAGCCAGCATGGTAATCAGCTGAGTGGCAGACCACTGAAATGTTGTAAGAGGACATTCCTAAAGCAAAATTCCACTTTCCTCCCATATTGTGGAAGTAAAGTTATACTATATCTAAAGACCATTTGGTATGACAGTGAACATACACCATTGTGGTCGGAACCCACAGACAAACTTGGAACAACATTGTGCAGAATAAAAGGTGCCAAAGGAAAGCAGGCATAATGAATATTGAAAGCTCTGACATCTGTAGCTGCTGGTGTGCTGTGAAAATAAGACTAATCTTCTCACCAAAGAAGCCACAAGAACTGGATTCTAGTATGTTGAATTGATGGAAGATTTCATCACTACATTCAGTGGGAAGAAAGAATAATATTGCTGAGGGCTTGTGGTCTGTTTGAGTTTCTTTATTTCTTTCAAAAGATGTTCAGTGGTGCTCAGGTGCTATAAGTAGACATGAGAAACATTGTGAGGGGAATCTGAGCTTGCAGTCTGAAGTAGAAAAGTTATGACTTGATAGTCTCTAATGTGATTTTGATAAGTTACTGCCTCACTTCAACAGAGCATGAGGACATGCTAAAGTCCTCCATTGCAAGCAGGACAGCTAAGTTTATAGTTGCATCTTGTTGAACATCAAAAAGATTAGACACTGATTTTGACTTATCTGTGGATTTTGAGTGATGTTACTGAATTAACGATAAATGAATGAACCCACATGAATTCTCTGTGGATTTTTTTCATGTTACTGGATTCATTTCTTTAGAAAACAGAGGCTCTATACACTCTTACCACTATACATTGTTTAACTTCAAAACTATAAATTTGTCAGTCTGTTTATTAAATGTCAAAAAGTGCTTCATCAAATAGTCTTTTAACATGGTGTCACGTCAGATTCTTGTCAGAAAATGTGAAAGTGTGGGAGAGCAGTTTATAATCTCACAATTCACCTTTGTTTGTTGGCAATGTTAGYGTTGATCCACCATAGAAGATTTATTTTGAAACCTGACATTTTTGCAAAGTATAATCAACTTCAAAATGTTAGGTACTCAGCACTTCTCTAGGGTGCAAATCTTACGTGACTTTTCAATAAACTGTACTTTTACCTATGGCTCATGAAATATGGAAATCGGTTCATTTTTCTGGGAATTTGGAAGRTTGTGATACCATATGTAGAGTTTTAAACCAAACAAATCCAAATGATAGATATCCATATGTCTTTGCAAATGCAAACTTTGAATTTASAGCTTGTGATCAAATCTAACTGTATAGAAAGACATTCCTTTCCAAATTTGGTTTCCATATAGTCATTGTTTTGTTAAAAGTGGACTGTGAATCTCCAGTCACTTACAGCAAACCATGGCACTGTGCCCTAGTCCTCCWCTGCAACATTAATGCTAACTTACTCCTTTACTAGTTACTTGTGTCACCTTTAACATAGGCATGGTAGCTAGCTCAGCAGAACTGTTTTGCCGTAGCAGTTTACCCCTTTCATAAAGCTGCTGTGGTATCTAGTAGTAGTTYTTTTCCTCAAAAGCAACTAAAAATTTTTCTTTTCTTAGGGTAGATTCTTTGCTGATAATTTGTCCCAGAAATGGGGGAATAAGCAACCTCAAGGATAGGTGAGATTTTGGACTACAGTTTTCTTAGACTGTAGCCACACGATTTTAAAAAATATGTTCAGGAAACACAAGTTTGAGATACTTATGAATGTTAAGGTTTTTCAAAGCACAAAATATACAAAAATACACCCCAATGCTATACAGAATTAACACATATATACATTATCAGTTTGAAGGAGGTGATGCATCAGGCTTGTGATGAAAGACTTTCTGTCTTGGAAGCAGATATATTGCTTTCTCATTTCAAGATATTCTGAGAATTCATATGCTGCAGACCAGTGACTGAATCAAATAAAAAGACACATGGCTCTGATCAGCCAAAATGAGTCTGTACTCATTAAATATTCAATCCTAAGTATGCTGTCCCCGAAAGCAAAATAATATAATACTGAAGCTGAATGTCTTCACCAGCTTTGCCATCTATGAGTGAGTGTGGGTTGAGTCATGACAGTTCGTCTCATTGTTATGAAAGCTCAAAACATTTTTAAAGAAATATTTTCCTTCATGAAAATTCATGTTCCCTCAGTATCTTCTGTGGGGAAACAATCACTCTGGCATACTTTTTCCATGGGTTAAATCTTAAATAAATCATATTTTGGAGTCAATTTGGCAATTGGCATTTGCCTGACTTTTGGGGTGCCTGTTTGGAACTATAGTTCTGACTCATTATACCTTTTCTCCTAACCCTTTTCTGCWGGACTCACTCCACAGAGGTACTATGCCTCTTGTAATGCATAGTAGTTTCTGCTCATCTTTCTGATTCAGTTCCACCACACAAAACAGAAGCTGTTTTTTATTACCCAGCTAGAATAAAAACACCTTTTCAATTGGCTTAGCTGTTGTTATCTTGTCCTTTGTGATGCATGGAGATGGAGAGGAGCTGAGACATCTGCTAGATTGAATACCATAGCCTGAACTGATTCCTTCCTGCTTGTGAGCAGATTGGAGGTAGTTTCTGCCCAGACTCATGGGGCAAAGATTCATGCAAATTGCCTAGTATTAATATGCTTCTTTTAAAATCATAATCTTATCACCYGTTGTGGACAATTTGCAATGAGTGTAACAATTACACTGTCTTGAGAGAAATGAAGCAGACTGTTCACCTCCAAGAGCCACTTTGACTAGGAGAACAAGCGGTAGACATGGAAATATAATTTTTCTGTAGGAAATGCTGAGGTTACCAGTGCAGTGGAAGACGGTTTTCTTGCTAAATGCTTAATTGCTAAGAGCTTGAGCCCTGCTTTGGCTGTGTAACAGTTGCTGGCTCTCTTTAGGTGGCTGTTAGGAGATAAGAAACTATCATAAGACTCTAAAATAGCAATGACATTGAAAGCAAAGGTGGCTTATTAACCAGACATGTCTGGTTGTAGTTGCATGTGACAGCCTRCGGGAGCTGCAGTTCCAGTGGGGACAGGCTGTAGCTGCAAGGTCACTGTGACACCAACAGCGCAGACACCAAMAGCACAGCACAGCTCAGAGAGCAAGAGGAGGTGATTATAAAATGRTTAGAGAGTGAAGCAATGATGCATTACCTCCTGGCGTTTGGAGAATGTTTTTCTTAACGTGGCACTCTAATAAGGCATTGTGCATCTAATATGCCGCTGTCCATATGTCAGATAGGGAAAATGGTATAAAAGAGTATCCTTTTAGCTTCCTGTTACAGAAGACCCAAGAAAGAAAGGATTCTCTTAGACACCTGTAATATGCACATAATGTGTTGTGTATAAAATCAGCTTCTGTTAAACTGTTGGTGAGTTTTAATTCCACTGGCAATAGACATGCTGTGAGGATGTGAGTACTAATGAAATAATTTTTCAAAGAATCCAGTTGTTTCACATATTCTAAAATATCATTCCAATAAAATAGATACTTCCAATGAATTTTTTTGGCTTGCAGTTGTGACAGTGCAAAAGGCCATTGATTTCATTCTATGAAGTATCTTGTTTTTCTATGGGGTTGTTCAGCTAACTGAGGGCTTTATCCAAAACCCATCAAACATGGTATAATATTTCTCATTTACTTCACTGGGGTAAGCCTTCTGTGGCTTTAACTGTGCTATTCTGGGACATAAAAGATTTCTTATTAAAATGTATATGAAGAAAGTAAAATACTCTTTATAATTATCCCTTCAAAACCTGAAATTACATCTGTCTCATCTTTTACTCTTCTGTTACAGAAGACAAGAAAAAAGCTCATTAAAACAGTTTCTACAAGAAGACTCCAATTCACCTATTTGGTAAATAATTTCAACTGGGAAAGGAAATTATTTTCACAGTGATAGTAAAATATAGATATAGAAGTAAAAATATCTACTGCAAATGATATAGAAAAACATTTTAAGGTAATAAATGAAAAAACAAAATGCAGCTTTTCTGGATTAATAATTTCAACTTCTGTTTTATTTTGCTGTCAGTGTTACGGAAGACTTTTTTTTTAATGTTGGTATTTTATGGGTGTACTAAGGTGCTATCTCTCAGTATCTACGAACCACCTACCAATCCCACCTGGATCATTGTGAACCGTGAGGTCCTTACAACTACAGGTAGATGTTAATTTCAAGCAGAAAATGTAAGATTTTTAGCTGTTTGCCTGCAGTTCTGTGCTCGCTGGTATAATACCAGGCAATTGTGATTTCATTAAATGCTTCTTCAGTTTCTTTCAGTCTTTCTGGCTAATTTTGGAGTGTGCTATTATCTTATCCTTCTTTCAGTTCAGTTATTTTATAACACTCCAATTAGATCCATCTAACTGTCAAACTTGCAGCTTGTCTTGCCTTTCTTGTGCACATGGAAGGCCCTGCCCACATAGATAAGAAATGAGCCATTTTTCAGAGGATCATTTACCACCCAACAGATGCTGCTTTCAGGTGCATAAGTGTATAAATGGATTCCAACTCTAAGTCGATGAAATTTGGGTCAGCAGAGGCAGAGTTATAATGGGATCCTGATCCTTCGTTTAATAGGTGGAGGCATTCTATTTTTATGATTTTCTTGAGCTGCTCGTACCAGGGTAAAACTGGTACTAATGGTACCAGAATTGACATTCAGCAGAAGTTCCTTTTTTTTATTTTTGGAAGTAGTTATAAACTAATTACACAGTAGTTACACAGCATATCTTGCTTAGAAGCATATTTGAAAAGGTAAATTCTTAGTCTCTTTAATTGCAGTTAGTATGAACTTCTTAATTCAAAGAGGAGGAAAAACATGGTGAGGAAGTTTAGAATGTCTTTATGTATTTCAATTTCTCCTGAGAAAGGAAATATTTTCTCAGTCACCAGTGGAGAACCTCAGTCATGTTTACACCGGGCACCACCAAATGCGAYATATATCTGAGTTCGTGTAGTATTAGCTTAAGGGACAGTTTTTTAATGTGTTTGGATTGGAAAAAAAMCAATGGAATGTGGCTATGTGTTTGTGCATAAATACATATATTCACACATATAAATTATATTTTAAAAAACATAGCTCAGATTCAAGGGTAAATCTTGCCCTCACTGAATGCAATGGAAATTTTCATATTGATTTTGAAGGAAGTAGAACCAAGTCCATCTAAATTAAGATGTCAGCTGTGTAGTGTGCAGTTTTTATAATAGAATATGTGGGAGTCTGTAGGGGTAAGCAACACAAAAAGGTTAACCAATTTGGAATGGTAAACAAGTATGATTTTAATTATCAGTTTGTTGAGACTGTGGGTGGATTTTTTGGTCTTGCATTCCTCCTTTTCTCTTCAGGCATTAGCCAAATTTCAAAGAGGCTATTGTTTAAGTTTATTTGTGATTCAGTTGCTGACGAAAGGAACGCTGTATTTCTCTATTTCTGTGTTATTTACACTCTGTAAAAGCATATTTTTGTCTTGGCTGTGGCATGCCAGGTCAGTTAAAAAGGAATTTCAGGGGCTGCCTGGAGGTGGAAAGAATAATGACCAATCACCATCCTATGTCCCTTCCACTTGCTCTGGCAGCTAAATAGCACACTTAGTACTGTGCTGTCATTGGCAGCTGCAGAGACAAAACCCCCCCCTCTCCCAAGCAACCCTCCCCTCAACATGGTTTAATTGTCTATTGCAATTAAAATCTTTGCCTGGAACTTCCAGTAGGCTTCCTGAAGTCCAGGTCTTATCCAATTTCCTTATACCACCTAATGTAGTGACCAAATGCCAGATACTTCTCTCTTCAAAAATGTTGTCACTTATTCCAGAACATAAACGGAAGGGTAAATCTTTGGAAAATCTGTTCCTAGGTTTGGAGACTCGTTCTTTTAGAAGCTTTGAATGATGGGCTTTATAGATAACCAGATTTCAGGGAATGTACTAGGTGGTTTTCTTGAAGCTTGGTCTAAGCTGTAAACCAAGATTCTCTAAGGTTTTGTAGTTCAGTCCCAGATTTACTTTAAGTACAATTCAGGTAAGTAYATCTTTGTCAATTCTTGCAACTTTTTCATACATTATATTTAGTATGACAGAACATTGTAGAATTTCGACTCTTTACCCTGAAGGCTGTTTGAAGGGAAGATAATTATTTTCACTGTATAGGCTCCTGCAACATCTGCCAAATTTATCTGAGGAAAAGACAAGACGTATGTGTTATGGCTCTAAATAGACCTTGCTATTTACAAGCAATTAGAATCCTCCTCCTGCCCACCCACCTCTCTGTGTGGGGTGATACCTAGCTAAAAGGAAGCCCTTCACATGCAACATACCTTCTAGTTTCATAGCAGTCTTTTGCAGTAGCTGAAGTAGCTTGCAAGTAATTTTCTTAGTACCTCTTCCTTTACAGAAGGTTGTCCATAATATATGCTATATGCTTCTGAGAGAGAAAAATGTTTACACTCCCTGGGTAAAGGAATTAAATGTCTGCAAGGTGTTGCCAAGACCTCACTGTTATTCTGTTTTTGAAAGAGAAAACTGTAGCTAAATCTGATCTGCTGTCTTCCTGCAGACTGCAAGATATGGGTAGATCTAATACTGGGAATTTGTGTTTAAATGAGCGGTAAGGACATTTTGGTTACAGCAGAAGACAGTTTGAGGATTAAGGGATGACTTAGGGTTTTACTTGGATGCATTTAACTTCTGCTTTGTTTTTTATTCTTTCATTTTTCTGAAAATATTATTTCATTTGAACTGTTGTAGATACTCCATGTACAAAGCAAATGGATTAATAACTTGAAAATTTTCCACACCAAACAAGTGCATGTACACCGTATCATAAGGATGTGGGTTTTTTTAAAGAAACATTTAGAAGAGAGGGAGGCTGTCCTGGTTCCGACTGGGACAGAGTTAACTCTCTTCCCTGTAGCTGGAGGGGGTGCTGTGTTTTGGGTTTGGTAATGGAAGGAATGTTGATGGCCCATTGATGCTTTGGTTGTTGCTGRGTGGTGCTTGCACCGACAGCCTCCCCTGCCCTTCGAGGTGCAGGGGGAGCTGGGGGGGAGCATAGCCGGGGCGGTTGACCCAGCTGGCCAATGGGGTATTCTATACCATGTGACATCATGCCCAGCTTAAAAATCGGGGGCAGTTCCTTCGGGGGGGGCGCGCGGTTCAGWGGGTTCGGGCGGTTCGTTCGGAACACGTGGGGGTGAGCAGTTGCGTTGTGTATCACCTGTTTTGTATATTCTGTTATTGTTGTTATCATTGTTATTATCACTGTTCTATCACATAAGCCACTTTGTTTTATTTCCATTATTAAACTGTTTTTATCTCAACCCGCGGGTTTTCCTCCGTGTGCCCTCCCGATCCTCTCCCCCATCCTACGGGCGKGGGGGGGTGAGCGAGCGGCTGCGGGGTGTTTGGTTGCTGGCTGGGGTTAAACCACGACAGAGGCATATTCTGCATTGATCACAYGCAAAAAGTCAAAATGTTAGCTTAAAATGACTTGGTAATAAACTAATGCTGAGTACCTGAAAGGAAACTGTGATTTAATATGGAAGTGAAATAGGCAGCGAAGATCAGTTGCTATTGTTTCTAGTGTGGAATCTTTTCAAATTCAAATGCTCAACAATTCACTGCACCAAGTCTACCTGAGAAAATGGTTGTCTCCCATTAGCATTACTTTGATGGGGTTTAAATTTAGGCAATGGCTTGCAAACAAGCAAATCCCCATGACCTACCCAGTTCCCTTGGCTCAGACCAGCACAAGGAGTACTCCTAAACTGCTAAGGACTTAATTCAGAAAGCTCAGAGAAGTGTGATAACTTGAAAAGTACTTTGTAAAAAGTATGCCTCCAGGAAAAATTTCCTACTAATTTCAATTTATAAACAGGTTAAGAATAGTTTAAATATAATCCTGCTTAGGGGCAGGGATAAAAAAAAGCCTCTCAAGTCCCTATTTTCCCCTGTGATTCTATTATTCAAATTTTCAGTTTTGCAGTTCAAATTCATCTGAATTCATTCTGCGTATTAAGATGCAAACAACCCAAAACTTGAATGATCATTTTACAGCTGCTCAAACTTTGGGGTGTTATTCAGCCAGGTCTTAGAGGACTAAAGCTGTTCAAGTACACATTGTGCAGATTCAGGGTTAATAGAGAAATATACTGATTTATTTTAAGAAAATCCAAAGGAAAATAGGTTTTGGTTTTCCTATTGGAGCATAAGAAAAATTCAGGAAAGCTGTTCTTCCAGAGAAAGCATAATTCTTGCAGTAATTCTGTTGGGGGAAATAAGTAGAAGAGGGTACATATCAGAGGAAAAATTCTGAATAGTCCTAGGATTGAGAAACAAATTGACAAAACAAATTTGTCAATGTCTTGTTTAAATTAGCAACATTGTAAAGCCACTACTAAAATAACACAAACAAAAACACAAACAAAAAGCAGCATCCTAGGACCCTGCTGACTTTCTGTGAGCAGTGTGGTGGTTTTGCTCCCTTCTGAACTGATGCTGCATTTAWTTGTCTGCCACCAAACAAACAAACAAAGAAACACAGCTTAAGTAAGCCACAGGCAATCTACAGCAGAGCTTTTGTAAGATTATAGTCTTTAAAAATTCTCASTCAGGGAGTGCTTCATAAGGATAGAATAAATTAACACAACCAGTATTTATGTAATGATTAGATTATAGATTGATAAGATTTGTGCTTGAAAGAGGAAGCAAGTTAAAACATGCAAGTTGCTGCTGGAACAGTAAACTGCTAACAAACATCCATGTGATGCAGTAATGTGTATGCTTACAGGGGATTCTGCTAAAGCCGCATGGTCCTTGTACACCCAGAAGACCATGGGAAACAATATTTCCTGCACTCATGCCAGTGCCATTCTATTGTCTTCAGATCCTCCCACAGTCCATGAACAGAGGAAAAATCCTTAAAAGTTTCAGGATATTTTTCCCCACTAGCCCACTAGAGCAATAAAAAATATCCAAGGAAGGAAGACCTCTAAACCTAAGGGCGGAAAAATCTTGGGAATAATTCTGAAATAACTTCAAATGCATGACCTCTCTGAAAGCTTCTGCTTTTCTGGTTCACTGGATGCTGAACAGCTGTACTCTGCAGGATAATTAGGCCATGAAGACAAATTGTAGAGGCCTTTATGCTCTCTGACTCTTTGATTCATTTGGGATATCTTAAGTCTTTATCTGAGCCTGAAATTTTAGATCTGAGTATTTAATTGACTGAGTCCTTTCAAACTGGTTACTGCTTTATGCATAAGCAAGACAAGTTTAGCTCATGTACGTGAATGTGTAATATCACCTCAGTGTGCTATCTTTCACCACCTTTTAATCTGGCGTATGACCTTTCTAATAATTTATAATTAGGAAATAGTATCCTAGATACCTAGAGTGATCAGGCTACTGAACAATGGAAAAAATTTTGCTTGAGACTCTTTCTTTGGACTGCAAATGCTGCTTATCACATAATGACAATAAGTGGCTATACGTCTCATTTCATCTAAATTGATATTAGCTTGGACAACTAATTTGGAAAGTGGTGGAGTTGGGCTGTGTAAAGATTCATCCTAAACTGCTGCTCTAACAATTGAGTTTTTCAGGGCTAAACAGAGACCGGTAGGATTGCTTCAGATTTTGAAAATGTATATTACATAAAGGTGAAATGTTTTCATAAATTTCAAAAGGGCCTAACCTGACCTTTCCTCTTGAATAGCCAGTTGACTATTGCAGGTAGGTATGAAGGTCTTAAATTTTTATGCTGGAAGGTCATATGCTAAATCGAAGTTTGTAATTTTTGGCACATTGGCACTGGTATGATCTGAAATTTTATAAAGTCATTGAAATTTCAGGGAACAGTRTGAGTAAATTTTGATAGTTTTGTTCAAATATATTTAATTTGCCTAGCATATTGAACTGACTTCTCTTTAAACAAAGGGAACTCATGGGATGGATAAACTGAGATTTGCTGCATTTTTGGGCCTCATGCTCTATTTATTAAGGTATGCAATGGAATTGGTATTCAACTTCTAAAGGTAAGTCCCCTCACTTAAAACCAGGTAGTACTGGCATAAAATCTTTGYCCTTAAGAGTCAGTGTGCCCTTCTCTGACATGGATAATAAGTCAAGGCCAGTGATCATGCTACAGTAGTTAGTGTGAAGGAGACAAAAATAACAGGACTTATGTTCAGTATATGACATTTGAGACTTCTGAAAAGTCATTTGTCTTACTTCACACTTCACAGCCTGTAACTTATTTAAGAACCGCCTTCTGGCATGTCTTCTCTGCTTTCTCACAATTTGAAAGTGAACACTCTCTTCTGAGGACAGTCATTGCTCACATCCTCCATGTTCCTCTCTGAAATAAATTAACGTCCTGCCTTGTAAACAATCTGCTCAAATGAATTGTTCTCATGGGAAAAAGTCAAATCGGACAGCTTTGTGACAACCAGACCACTGGAGGTTATGGGAAATCTAGCTTTTAATATGTTACTAAAGTTTTAGAGCTACCCCTTGCTGCTGCAGAGCTGACAGCTCTATTCACTCCCAGAGGACAGAACTGATAGACATAGCTAAAATTCTAACCTTAATTTTCCTTAGACTGTAATGTTCTGCTTTAATCAGYTTTTGGCCTATGGTGTATCTTTTAGACCAGTGGAAGAACTTCTGTTTTGCTGTTTACTATGTTTAAAATCTGTATGTTCTGAATAACAGCATTTTCTTTTTTCTACTCATTATAACCCCTACGGTCTCCTTCACGTAGTGTCAAAAACAGCTGCTTGGTGGTTGGAGCTCTTTGTGTGAAATTTGCTCCTTAGGGAGAGAGGAAAGAAAAGTGGGAGCATAAAATACCTTGGCTTTCATCAAGACATCTCTTTGCCTTCTGCGTTTAAACACCAAATACAGCTAAGTGTCAGGCCCAGCGTATCTGTTACAAGTGCCCTACATAACCCAAGACTGGRTTGGTCTAGAAATTTTGATTGTTTTTTATTGTCTTGTGAAGTGGCTGGTTTTCAATGGTTGTGTTTCGTTTTACCAGTAGAGATACTTGTAGAGATACCAGCAATCAGTTGTGGCACAACATTTCAGAATGGCTTTCAGACTCTTTCCTCTATGCTTCCTGACTCTCCCAATTTTCTTGTGTGGTTCACTTGTGTGGTCTTCTAAAGGTGAAGTGATGGCTGTGTTTAAAAACAATCATCACTGCATTTTCCATAGTTTTGCTCTATTCCATATTGCTTAGCAGAGGAAATATCCACTCAGAGTACACTAATGATTTGACAGACTACAAAGGCAGTAAATCCCTTTATTAAGGGCAAAATATCTCTGATTCCCATTACCTACTTAAAATGGAATGTAGCATACCAATAAAGTGGCGTCTAGTTTTATCTAGATGTTAGAGAATATGTGGCATATCTCATCCTTCACTCCATGGCATCAGAATTGTGTGTGTAACCCTGAACAGGAGAAGACTTCTTTTGACAAAAAAAAAAAAATTGTATAGCTTTTCTGGGATTTATTCTATTTTCTGTTGGATTTTAAATTTCTCTTCAAGTTCTTTTTACTCACTGTTTTCATTATAACACTTGCGTTTGCAGTTTGGACAGTGAAGTTTACTTTGAAGCCTGAAATTCAAGAAAATGGAGAAAATTAAACTCCTTGAGAAAACTAATCTTCAAAGAAATGTCCCAGAAGGTTCAGAGATCAGTGCATATACAGTGAGTGTTGTATTTATGTAGTTCAGGGTGGCTGTTTGAAGGTGGGTAAAAATGAACACACATGAAAAAGAATGGAGAGAAATCTAAATCCTTTTGCAGGGAGAGATACTTGTTTAAAAGTGGCAACAGAAATACAACAGAGTGCTGGTTCATTGCCCTACTTTTCTGGACACCTGAAGATATAAGCCCCAATCACTTTCCAGGATTAAAGTAGGCTGAGATTTCTTTCAGGACAACTGTCTCTCGTCAGGAAAGGGGTGGGGTGGGGGGAATTGAAAGGAAAAATTTACAGTATCTGATTGTAAGCTTTAATATGTTTAATTTTTTTTGACCATCTTTTCCTTCTATTATTCTTCTTTCTCTTGCATATCCTTCGCTGAACACTACCWGCTTATTCACTGTTGCTTTGAAACCTTGAAGTTCAAAAAAAAAGTTTATGTTGGATATGCCTTATTTCACACTATTCAGTTACCTGAGGAACATTTTTATAGATACGAAGTTCAAAGGTAGCACAATCTACCAGTGTGTTAAATACATGCTCACTGCTTAGAACATGTGGGTTTTCAGAACTATATTACTGTTCCATCATGCTCAAATATATCACATGATGGCAGAGTCTCAAGGCTACAGGGTCATTATGAGTGCATCCTCCTTTTTGTTCTAGGTGGTAGTAAAATAATGTCACTTCTTGTGTAGACCTGCCATACAGCAGCCTGTACCTACACACTTGCTCAGCTTATATTTTAGTGAATTGAACTGGTGGGATTACAATATGAGAGTGCCAAACAGGGCAAACAGAGGAAATTACTCCATCCCTAAACCACTAACTTTCAGCTGCTATAGTATTTGTTCTGTATACAGGGGTGCACAGACAAATTTTTGACATTCAGAAGATACTGCTTTTGTTGTCCCTGTTGACATATGCAGAAGGAATGGATTATTTCTGTTTTAAAGGAATATCCATCAGCTGTGTACCTTTGCAGCTGACAGAGCTATGTACTACAGATGAAGTTTGAAATCTACTTAATGATATTCTTCCAGTACTTCCAGATCAGGTCAAAATTCCTCCTCCATAGTTCATACTACTTATCAAAAATAATCCTATCATATGATTTCTAAAAGTTACAAACAGTCATTGGTTTCTATGAAGCAATGCTAACTTTCAACCCATCAGATTCTGTAAACAATGTCATATATAACTGACACRCAAATGTGGAAAAAATGTGTAAGTGGAATAATAAGTAAGTATAAACCTTCATTATCTCAAATTACGTTAACTGTTCATTTACAGTTTAGTTTGCCAGGAACATTTTCTCAGAAAGTAATGACTTGGTTTTTTAGTTCCAGCAAAACTCTTAATCATTTAAGAATAGTAGCAGAGGAAAAAGGGATCTAATGAAGAAGATACTTGTAATTCCATCAGCTGAACAAACATTTAAATTTTTGTTTTCCTCCTGCTTTGGATACTTTTCTATGATATGCTTGAAAGAGGTTGTTCTGATCCAAAAAATATATCCTTTGTGCCCATTGCTAGACCAAAATGCAATCATTCACACATGACAAAACGTGTCCTTGTCATATGGTCCTCTAGATTAGGTTTCCGATAGAATCATAGAATCATTAAGGTTGGAAAAGACCTTTAAGATCATYGARTCCAACCATCARCCCAGYACCCATGCCCACTAAACCATGTCCCGAAGCACCACATCCACACGTTTTTTGAACGCCTCCAGTGATGGTGACGCCACCACTTCCCTGGGCAGTGATGCTCTTGTGTGTCCTGATTGTGTTACCAGCTGCCTGCATTTTGGTTATACAATGAGAGAGATGGAAGAATGACATGATTGGGAAATATTTCTGTGTCCTGGTTCTGGCTGGCTGTGTTGTGCTACAACTGATTGCTGGTATCTCTACAAGCATCTCTACTGGTAAAACAAAACATCTAAGTGACCTTTAGAAAAGAAAAGGGCAAGTAAGGGGAGAGGGAACAGGTTCTGCYAGTCCAGATGTGGGACAGTAGTTGGTCACTGTCCATCTATAGCATTCTTTTTACATTTCTGCTTTTAAGCATTTGTCAATATCATAATATTTATGATAAGGTATCTGATCTACTAGTGCATGTAGTCTAATATATCATTCATATTTGACTAAATACAATCATCTGATAAAAACACAATAGTTTATGATTTGTGTTTAAAAACGTAGATTAGAGAAAAGCTGTATGGTTGCATAATTTTCTATGGAGATAGATATATAGAAAAAATGGGCAAGATGAGAAAAAAGCAAAAGGAAAAGATTACATAAAATACATGTCAGGAAATTTAAAGAACTAGATGAGACATTTCAGACTGTTACAGACAACTCAGGAAAGTCAGAGAGAGATTCCAGTGGACTGAAGAAGGACAAATGGTATAGTTTGAGAAGAGAGGAATTATCTTGGGTATTACAAGCCAATCAGCTTAGTTATCCAGAAATATACTGGAAAGATATGAATTAGTTTGCAAGCATTTAGGGAATTATAAAGACATAGAAGATAGTCAACATGTTTGTATCAAGGAAAAAATCATATCCAGTGCTTTTCTTAGGCAGCATATCTACCAAAGAGGATAGGAGAAAGTCTGCCTTGATTTCAGTAAGACTTTTAACAGTTTYGTGTGACATTTTCCTGATAAATTAAGGAGATAAGGCTTCATGAAATTACAATAAGGCAGAACTATACCTGATTGGAAAACAGCACTTAAGCAAATTTTTAATAATTKTCTGTCAGACTGGGGAACATCTCAGGTTTATGGGGGTATATAGAAGATTTGTGGACAGTCTGGTCAGTTGGAAGACAATCTGGTCTTTTCCAGATCTTGCTCACATTGTCACTAATGACAGAGGAGTGCATTTATGGTCTATGAGCAACAACGAGCCATGCGGAGTCACAAGCACAGTGTAAATAACGTGTAATTGATGACAAATTGCTCTAAAATCAAGTAGGTGAAGTTCATAAAAAATAAGCTGCATATACATAACGTACAATATTATAATTAGGAAGCAGCCTTGCAAAATGAAAAGTAACTGCCCAGGTAGGAGTGCTGTAGGAAAGAATCTGTAAGTTGTAGARGATTACAAAACAAATATGAGTAAACATGTAAAGTGCTAGTTAAAAAAAGAAGACATTTCCTACATATTAATGGTGTTGCTACATGGAAGACGTGAAGGGTTACAACACTGTGTTCTGGCAATGCCTTCGGTAGGTAGAATGTTCAGCTTAAGACATTGTATAAAGAGCTTGACATTGAGGAGACATTAGAGTGATTGTGTCAGAAGAGATTTGGAATATGCATTTTTGAAGGAATTGAGTTTTCCTAGYCCAGGCAAGAGAAAGCATATAAAAGCCATAAGTTTCTCTGCCACCCTGATGACTGGGGAAATAGAGAAATACAATGAAGAGACTATAGTTAGCTCTCCATTATCCAGGATAGTTAGGGACGTAGATACCTTAAAARGCAGAAATATCTGGATAATATGGATACTATGTGATACACACAGAGCATCCACACTCAGTTCTGCAAGCCCTTCTTGGTTGCTTTAATGTAATTCCCAGAACTCTAGCTCTGGTGAGACATATTGGCTCAAATGAAAGGCAATAAAATTGCGGAAACCATATAAGTGCCATTCACTRTGTCGTGTTTAATCAGACTTTTGTAAACTAGAACAGTGGGGAGCACAGAAGAGAGATTCCCAAACCTTCCGGACTTGTTGTCTTGGTTGTTTCTTAAAAGTCACTGAAGTTCTCAGTTGATTCTGCAAGTAGTTTAGCTATGTTCACAGGGCAGGGCTCACAAACTAGTAAGCCCTACGCATCCTAAACTGACACTTCATTAGACTGGCTTTGGGGTGATTGTCAGCTAAATACCTCAAAGTTGATTGAAGTGTCCCTTACCTACATGCTCTTTGCCCATGTTGCCTATCCCAGGCTGCCAAACCATTTGTCCCATAAATTTATACGATCGCCACCAGAAATAAAATTCTTAGTGTGAACTTAATTAGTATGATAGGAAAAGATCTTTATGTGAATATCTTATTATGAGAGTACCTGTCACAAAAATAAACACTACCAGTATAAGCATCTTTATACCACATTTCTTTCCTGCTCTTCTGCTGCGGGTATAATTCAGCATGATATAACAGAGGTTTATGTCCCTTGTTTCCAAATATAGACATTTTCTATTTGGCTGTATGAAGAGAACTGTTGTTTGACAGACAGAGTTTATCAACAGAAAATCTACTTTATTATTTGTAAGAAATTTAGCAACAGTCCCAAGACAATATATGTCTAAACCCTAACAGAAACACTGTCAATAGTGAATTGTTCTTCATTAACAATGAAGTTATATTAGTGCGGTACGTTCCATCTCTATATTATACAGCACTTGTTATTTCATTAGACTGCTATGTAATATTAAGTTGAACAGCTTTAAGAATTTAAAGTATCAGCATCAAGAGTTTTAAACATATTCAGTCGACATCTTATCAGCCAAACCGTGGATTTGTCAATCTTGCTTTCTGCTGTTTAAGGACTTGTAGCAGGCAAAACAGCCTCTAACTGCACTGTTGATAATATTTAATACGGTAAACAAGATAGGAGTTTGTGCAAGCCTTTTTTTTGAAGGGGGGGAGGGCGAGAGGGACAACAATGGAGAACTCCAGAGAAGAATAATAATGAGGAATGATACAACAGACTCCTAGTTTATTTGTTGAGGGAGTTACRGGGGGTTAATGGAGGAGATTTGTGGATCCCTAACTTTGAAATGAGGGTTCTCACTCCGAGTGAAAGCCCTCTTTGCCACTATACAGACAAGACAGTTCTCATTTTTCATTTCTGATTCATTTATACATCTTTCTTTTCTTCTGTTCTATTTTTCAAAATATCTTATGCCTTATAAATGCATACCTTCTATTTTTTCCCTTTTTTTTCTTCATTTGGTCTAATCCAACTTCCCTTCATTATGTCCTACCAAGCATGAGGAATCGCAGTCTTTATAATTTTTTGCATATATGATCATGAATATTTGCCCTTTGATGACATTGAAGTATATTTCTCCATACAGAGTTAACTATCCCAGCTCTGTGTAAAGTATGAGTAGGAGGATAACAGTATTGGGACAATATTATATCCAACAATTCAATTTGAATCCTGTGAATCCTTTGATTATGTCCATAATACTGCGAAGAGGCTAAATTTATTCAACTCTGCACATGGTTTCTTCCCTGAAACATTGAGTTTCTGTGTGTGTCCTTCAAATGCAGCCAAATTCCTTCTACCTCAGCCGATTCCCAGATCAATAGAATTTCTTTGCTCTGAAAGTACATCCCACCTTCTTGCCTCCTTTGCCTAAATTACTGATGTGAGTAGCATTCCTGTTTCTACTGGAAGTAGTAGCTTTGAAGACCAAGACTGAAAATCTGAAATTTTCCTTACAAAGAAACTGCACTACTCCAAGCAGAGATATACACAGAAAAGTACAGAACTGAACTGGACTAATTTCTTGAACTTCAATTTGATTGTCTGGTGGAGTTTTCCACTTAAAAGATCCTCTTCAGCACCAAAATTGGGAGATAGATGACAAAATCTTGACAGCATGACTACCGATGTGTGAGGTCAATGACAGCATTTCTGTGTGGTCTTATTATTCACCTGATTCTTCTCATGCCCAAACAGAAATTTTAGACTTCATACTGAGAAATAATTTTCTCCAAATGTTTCTACCTGAGGCCACTGAATGATCTGTAATTTTAGCACTCAACATTTCTTCTCATTATTATTTCAARGGTTTTTTCAATGCAGGCAGTTTTTCAAGCCAGAAATTTAAAATAAAATTATGGTGCTTAAGAGTTATTTGGCAATTACCCAAAATAAGATGGAATGTTGTTCACAGGCTGCTTTTTCTTGTCTGTATTTCAGACTCTGCTCCACTAACTGTACTATGAAACAGAGTCAAGGAACATAAACTGCATAAAGCAGAACTTGGAAAAACTTAAATAAGGATGGATTTAAAGTTTAATCAAATCCTTTCAGTAATCAYCCACTGCTGACAGATCTACAATCAGTGAAAGATCTATTTTATCCTTCTGCTAATGCAGATTAGTCCATTCTAAGCTCTTTCAAGCATTTTGATCAGTACTGTGCTCTGGGGCTTTCAGCCTATGCCTTATTTTGCCACTACAGATTAAAACATTGCTGACTCTGAGTTTGCTCCAGAATCGTATATCCAGAAGGCCTCCATATTTCATTTAATTCATTCTTTGTTCCAACGGTATGAACCATAGTCATTAAATTGTGAGTACTATGGTACTGACCTAAGCCTAGCCTGATTGCCCTAGAGAAAATCAGGGAGGCTCTCTCTTTTTGGAATAAGTGCTCTCTTAAAAGGACTAAAAAGACTATTTCACTGTTATGAATTTTCAGCTGGCCACTCTGCACAGCACTGACAGTCTTGAAATCCCTTAGTGATGTAAGATGTATTAGGAAATGTTTTCAGTAGTCTTAAAGCTTTCTATGATTTTGGTTTGGCTTATGTACATCTTTTCAAATACAGCTTTGTTGATTTGCCAACTCTGGAGTATTACTTCTGTCTAGCACTGATAGAGAAATATGTCCTATATTTGCTGAATCTACTTTATGAATGAGAGATCTGAATAATTTAGGGCCTGACCTAAACGTCTCAAACTTTGAGTGCTTCAAACTGAGAGTCAGTGTGGACATATTGCTAGCTAGTTGATGATTTTAAACTTCAAAAAGTTTATTCTCTGATTTTATCAATATATATGTTTCAAAACCTGAGGCAATTTATTCATATAAACTCAAAAATTTAGCTGTGAAAACATCAGTCTTTCCATTTGTCTTAATTTTAAAGAAAAACAAAGTTAATGGATATCATGTATTCCTATTGAGGGCTGGAACACCTCTCCTATGAAGAAAGGCTGAGAGAATTGCAGTTGTTCAGTCTGGAGAAGAGAAGGCTCTGGGGAGACCTTGTTGCAGCCTTTCAATATATAAAGAGGGCTTACGAGAAAGATGGAGGGAGACTTTTTCCAAAGTGTGGAGTGACAGGACAAGGGGCAATGGTTTTAAATTGAAACAGGGTAGATTTAGATTGGACATAAGGAAGACATTCTTTATGGTGAGGGTAGTGAGACACTAGAACAGGTTGCCCAGAGAAGTTGTGGATGCCCCATCCATGGAAGYGTTCAAGATCAGGTTGGATGGGGCTTTGAGTGACCTGATCTAGTGAAAAATGTCCCTGGCCATGGCAGTGGGATTGGAACAGATGATCTTTGAAGGTGCCTTCCAACCCAAACCATTCTATAATTCTATGATTCTATGATTCTATCCCCTAGCGAGCTATGAAATTCTCATTTCAAATGTCTACTGCATATTATTAAGTTATTTCCTATGCATAACCCTTGCATTTATCTAGAGTTAAGAAAATCAACTTCTACACAATAAAGTTACTAATAAAACGACAAATAATATAAAATGATTGCATGTGTTTCCAGAAGATCATTCTGTAATATTTAATGCTGTAACTATTTAAAAAACTTCCATGTTGTTTATATTCCTTCAGAAATGTATTCTGTGAGTATGATATCCTAATTATTTCAGGGAAAAAGCTGTGAGCTTATAGATAGTATTTATATTCAGGAAGTATTTGGAAGGTTTAAAAAAACAATATCTAAATTTTTAGTCTCGTTGAAGAAAGAACCTTCAGACACTGGCATTTGGCAAACTGGTAGCTAGGGTTCTTTAGATATGTTTTTGGCCAGGTGAGTGTATCTGCCCATGGGTCTGACATTGGTCTTGGCTTGGAAACTGATTCTCTCTAGGACTGATACCCTTTGCTGTGAGACTTTCCTAGTAGTGCTGATTTGTTTGTATTTAGCAGATGGAGGGGAGTCAGCTAAAGCTAGATGTGGCAGTTCTGTCTAGTGGCAATGGAAGAAGAGCAGCTCCTGGCTTTCCTGGAAGCTGGAATTCTGTCTGAGCATAGTGAGACTCCCAAGTGCGTAATTGGCTGTGAGACTGCCCAAGAGAATTAGAGGAATATTCTCCTAGAAGCATAGAATCATTAAGGTTGGAAAAGACCTCTAAGATCATCAAGTCCAACTGTCAACCCAACACCACCATGCCCACTAAACCATGTCCTGAAGTGCCACATCCACACGTTTTTTGAACGCCTCCAGTGATGGTGACTCCGCCACTTCCCTGGGCAGCCTGTTCCAATGCTTGACAACCCTTTCGGTGAAGAAATTCTTCCTAATGTCCAATCTAAACTTCCCCTGGTGCAACTTGAAGCCATTTCCTCTTATCCTGGCACTAGTTACCTGGGAGAAGAGACCAACACCCACCTCRCTACAATCTCCAGCTAATACTCCCTAACATACAGAGCCACCCCACTGCCTCTCCTTCCTTGCCTGTCCCTTCTGAAGACCTTACAGCCATCCATTGCAGCACTCCAGTCATGAGAGTCATGCCACCATGTTTCTGTGATGGCAACTAAGTCATAGCTATCCTGCTGCACAATGGCTTCCAGCTCCTCCTGTTTGCTGCCCATGCTRCGTGCATTGGTGTCAATGCACTTGAGCTGGGCTATCGATCTCACTCCCGACATTGGCGTGCCACCCCTAGGCTCATTTCTAGYGAGCCTGGTTTTATCCCCTTCCCTCTTCAAACCTAGTTTAAAGCCCTCTCGATGAGCCCCACCAACTCATGAGCGAGAATCCTTTTCCCACTTTGAGATAGCTGAATTCCATCTGTCACCAACAGAAAACCTCACCATGATTAAAAAAGCCAAAATTCCACCAATGGCACCAGCTTCTGAGCCACGTGTTCATCAAGTGTGTTTTCCTGTTCCTTTCAGTATTCTTCCCTGCCACTGATGGGATTGAGGAGAACACTRCCTGTGCTCCTGATCCTGCAACCAATCGCCCCAGTGCCCTGAAGTCCTTTTCGATCGCTTTGGCACTTCTCAACCTCATCGCTGCCAACCTGCGTAACCAACAGMGGGTAACAGCCAAAGGGCCGCACCAGACCAGGGAGTTTCCTAGTAATGTCTCTAACCCAGGCCTCAGGGAGGAGCAGACTTCCCTGTGGGATGGGTCTGGTTGGCAGATTGGGCCCTCTGTTCCCCTCAGAAGGGAATCCCCTACGACAATTAYCCTCCTTTTTTTCTTAACAGAGGCAGTCATAATGTGCGGGGCTGACTGACTCACCCTAGGCTTTTTTCTGTTAAGCATTTTTAGGTTAGTGTAAGTTCTCAGGAACCTTCCTTTCAAGGTTCTTTTTTCAAAAATAGAGATTAGGAGTCTATCATATATCCTTCGAGCTTGCCATTTTTACCTTTTTGTCATATAGGTTTGGTCATCCTCTTGCTCTTGAAAGCAGTATGTTATTAAGATATGAGAAATCCCAGTCTACTGAACCAGTGTTAGGACAACAATTTTGAAGTTAACTTGAGAGATTTGGTGGGTTGGACTTGAATGCTTTACAGCAGCCTTAGCCAGAACTGCTAGCATCAGTTAATTTACACTGACAGGAGATTACGAATTTTAGACTGTGAGTGAATTTTATTCTGTTTGCTTCTTAAACAGATGGTAGTAATTGGGGTCAACAGCACTGCTTTCTTACAAGCTGTCAGCACAATTACCTAGCATCGTATTCTGAACAGCRGAGTAACAGACACTGTGCATATTTGTAGTACTGTGTAAGTAAAAAACCACATCTTATAAGACTGTGATTGCAAATACATATGTGACATAGCACTTTTTACTCAAATCTGATCTTTTCCTTATGTGCTACTGTTTAGAAAACAAGCCTAACATTTCAAATAAACAATGTCTTGCTGAACTAGTATGCATGCTCTGTCTGCACTGCAGAATACASCATCACTTGGCATATGAGGCAGAAAATGTTACAACAGTTTAACAGTTTAGAAAAGTTTGCTTTGCCTACTAACATGTAGTCAAAATAACAAAAGCCACATGATGTCAACTTCATATGATTTTGCTGAAAAAATCAGGTAAAATTTAGATCTACTAATATGCTACTGGTCTACTCATTCAATGAGGACTTATTCAATAGGGACTGACAATTTTCAGTGAAGGGCTTCTAACAAATAGCAGCTTAACCTCCCCTTCTTGAGATGTACTCATCTTCTTGAGTACAGAGCTCAACAATTGTGAYGATCAGGTCGCGTGCTTATGAGTAAGGATGAGGGGGAAGGCCAATAAGGCAGATGTCCTGCTGGGAGTCTGTTATAGACCACCCAACCAGGATAAAGAGGCAGMCAAAGCATTCTACAAGTGGCTGGCAGAAGTCTCGCGATCGCTAGCCCTTGTCCTCGTGGGTAATTTCAACTTACCGGATGTCTGCTGGAAATACAACACAGCAGAGAGGAAAGAGTCTAGGAGGTTCCTGCAGTGTGTGGAAGATGATAACTTCCTGATGCAGCTGGTAAGCGAGCCTACCGGGGGAGGTGCCTCAGCTGACTTGCTGTTTACCAACAGAGAAGGACTRGTGGGAGATGTGGTGCTCGGAGGCCATCTTGGGCTTAGCAACCATGAAATGATAGAATTCTCGATTCTTGGTGAAGTAAGGAGGGGGGTCATCAAAACCACTACCATGGACTTTCAGAGGGAGGACTTTGGCCTGTTCGGGACATTGGTTGAGAGAGACCCTTGGGAGACAGTCCTGAAGGGCAAAGGGGTCCAGGACGGCTGGATGTTCTTCAGGGAGGAAGTCTTAAAGGCACAGGAGCAGACTGTCCTCATGCACTGCAAGAAGAGCTGGCGAGGAAGATGACTGGCCTGGCTGAACAGGGAGCTTTTGCTGGGACTCAGGGAAAAAAGGAGAGTCTACCACTGTTGGAAGAAGGCAACTCAAGAAGAGTACAGGGATCTCATTAGGTCATACARAGAGAAAATTAGAATGGCAAAAGCCCAGCTAGAACTCAATCTGGCCACTGTCGTAGAGACAACAAAATATGTTTTTACAAATATATTAATGACAAAAAGAGAGCCAAGGAGAATCTCCATCCTTTATTGGATGTGGGGGGAAACATTGCCACCAAGGAWGAGGAAAAGGCTGAGGTACTTAATGCCTCTTTTGCCTCAGTCTTTAATAGTCAGACTGATTAGCCTCAGGGTATTCAGYCCCCTGAGCTGGAAGGGATGGAGAGCAGAATACACCCTCCATAATCCAAGAGGAAGAGGTTAACGACTTGCTCTGCCACCTGGACACTCACAAGTCTATGGGGCCAGATGGAATCCACCCGAGAGTACTGAGGGAGCTGGCAGAGGATCTCGCCAAGCCGCTCTCCATCATTTCTCAGTGGTCCTGGTTATCAGGGGAGGTCCCGGATGACTGGAGGCTTGCCAGCGTGACGCCCATCTACAAGAAGCGCTGGAAGGAGGATCCAGAGAACTACAGGCCTGTCAGCCTGACATCGGTGCCGGGGAAGATTATGGAGTGGTTCATCTCGAGACCGCTCACAAGGCATGCACAGGACAACCAGGGGATTGGGCCCAGCCAGCATGGGTTCATGAARGGCAGGTCCTGCTTGACCAACCTGATCTCCTTCTATGACCAGGTTACCCACCTAGTGGATGGGGGGAAGGCTGTGGATTTGGTCTGCCTTGACTTTAGTAAAGTTTTTGACACTGTCTCTCACAGCATTCTCCTGGAGAAGCTGGCGGCTCATGGCTTGGATGAGTGTACTCTTCGCTGGGTAAAGAACTGGCTGGACGGCCAAGCCCAGAGAGTTGTGGTGAATGGAGTCAAATCAAGTTGGCGGCCGGTCACAAGCGATGTTCCCCAGGGCTCAGTTTTGGGGCCAGTCTTGTTTAATATCTTTATCAATGACCTGGACGAGGGAGTTGAGTGCTCCCTCAGTAAGTTTACAGACAACACCAAGCTGGGCAGTTGTGTTGATCTGCCTGAGGGTAGGAAGGCTCTGCAGAGGGATCTGGACAGACTGGATCGATGRGCCGAGGCCAATTGTATGAGGTTCAACAAGGCCAAGTGTCGGGTCCTGCACTTGGGTCACAACAACCCCAGGCAACGCTACAGGCTTGGGGAAGAGTGGCTGGAAAGCTGCCCGGCGGAAAAGGACCTGGGGGTGCTGGTTGACGGCTGGCTGAACATGAGCTGGCAGTGTGCCCAGGTGGCCAAGAAGGCCAATGGCATCCTGGCTTGTATCAGAAACAGTGTGGCCAGCTGGAGTAGGGAGGTGATCATGCCCCTGTACTTGGTGTTGGTGAGGTCGCACCTCGAATCCTGTGTTCAGTTTTGGGCCCCTCACTACAAGAAGGACATTGAGGTGCKGGAGCGTGTCCAGAGAAGGRCGACGAAGCTGGTGAAGGGTCTGGAGAACAGGTGTGATGAGGAGCTGCTGAGAGACCTTATCGCTCTCTACAACTACCTGAAGGGAGGTTGTAGTGAGGTGGGTGYYGGTCTCTTCTCCCAAGTAACTAGCGATAGGACAAGAGGAAATGGCTTCAAGTTGCACCAGGGGAGGTTTAGATTGGACATTAGGAAAAATTTCTTCACYGAAGGGGTTGTCAAGCATTGGAACAGGCTGCCCAGGGAAGTGGTGGAGTCACCATCACTGGAGGCGTTCAAAAAACGTGTAGATATGGCACTTCAGGACATGGTTTAGTGGGCATGGTGGTGTAGGGTTGATGGTTGAACCTGATGATCTTAGAAGTCTTTTCTAACTTTAATAAGTCTATTCTATGATTCTGATTCTATTCTATTCTATCTGAAAATTCCAGAGAATTGAAAGACTTTGTGGTCAATTAACTACAAACCCTCATTCAAAAATAATTAATCAAGCCTTTTACAAGATTAACTTTATAGAAGAAAAGAAAGAAAAATATGTGATAGTGTGGTATCCCTTTTCCTAAAGGAAGTCCACCCTTGGAATTCTTGGTCATGCAGCTACTTTGACAGCTGTCTGCTACCCASCTCCTCTTCTCGTAACGCTCCAATTACAAAATGTGGGTATCAAATCCCAGGGCTCCATTACCTATCTTGCTGGATGGCAAAGGAACAAACAAACTGTATCTGATCCAGTGCTGTGGGCTGTCCTGTGTCCAGCCCAGGCAGCTGCTTCTCTTCTTCCGTGATTTTGGTCTTACAGAATGAATCCCAAGGCTACAACGTACTGGTGAAGTTAAGTGCTATTCCTCTTGATAGAGTAGTTAGTTTGCCCAAACCTTTACGCACCGTTTCTACAATATAATCTTCTCCATGTTATTACCTATTTTTTTTTAAACAAAGTACTGCAACTATGACAGAAYATAAAATTAAAATGAAACATTATCTACATTTGCTTATTGATCSTTTTAGTTACAGGTCTCTCTCTCAACCAAGGGCAAAATAATTTTTTCTGACATTTCATCAGTCTAGAGCTTTCTGCTCCAGGACTTCTCATTTCTTTCAGACCTCAGGCCCCACTCTTATCCTGCAGCCCTGAAAAGCATGTTCAAGCATGACAGGACCGCCTTAGACCTCAGAAATCTTGAGGTCTTTATAGCAGTTTCATAGGATATCCATATGTTAAAAAATTAAGCAAAGTCTGAGAATGTTCTGAGGCATTAGCTCTGAACTTTCCATCCAGATAAATTGCTATAATAACGTCTGGTATAGTTGTGACCCGAGTCACTTAACTCTTTTTAATAATTCCTCTTTGAGCTTCAGAAACTAGCAAGGGCTATTGGATCATTCCAAACAAGAGCTTTGCTTGCAGCCCCTGTGTTTTGGAGACTACAGAATTTAACAGTATGTAGAAGCCTTCCCTTGTCAATTTCTTTTAGCATCAGGTAACAACCCTGACTACATTTAAGCTAATAGTATAGATGCAGCATTAATGTGATGGCCATGTAGCCAAAAATGTAGACAACCCAGTACCTCCTGCAGTACACCAGGTAAAAGCAGTGAAAAACTAGGTAACATTCAAGAGAAGTTTGGCTTGGATACAGTAGCTGAGCCCAAAGAGCAATCTGCAGCATTTTCTAAGTGACAGGCAAATAATATACTTTGGGTTGAATAATTAATAACCTGAAGTATGAATCAGTGCTAAAGAGGACTTTTATGAAACAAGAATCGCACTGTTCCAAGAAGCTACATCCTTTTTTCATACAACTTTTTGCAAAATTGTGAAGTTTGGGGGGAAAAAAAAAGCAGAAATGGAAGTTGGCATTCTTCTAGAATAAGTGAGAGCATCTTCACCACTTATTTATTGTAATAAGGTAAAAGATGAAGGATAGCTACCTGCACTTAAATATTCAACTTCTATTAACTTTTAACATTTCATTAGGACAGAATTTCTTTAACTGCTGCAGAAATGGCATTACCATTAATCAAGTAGTCACCCTAAGCACTTTACATTAAGTGGGTTTTTTTCCTAAAGTGCAATTAATTTGGTTGTTTATTTCCTTTTAAATCAACATTATAGATACATTATAATTATAAAAGCCACCTTTTGCTTTATGACTTACAGCATGTTTGTGTATGTATACTGTTGTATAATAGATGCATAGATGTCCATATATTCTTTGTGTAAACTAGGCTATATATTATATGGAGGCATCTGCTCAAAAAGATAAGGAAAAAGTCTTTCAAGAGAATATATTTTTAAAAGAAAAAGCAAATCACCACTGGGTGCCACTGTTCTTCCTTGCCAGCTATCTTGTCTATTACTGCAGAGTGATTTTAGCAGTAAGGACATGATCCACAGCCCATTCAGTCAGTGGCAAAGCTCACAAAGACTTTAACAGCACGTGATGAGAATCTAAAAGAACATGGCCCTTCAACAGAGATGTGTCTGTTGCATAACTGTTATAAAATACGGTAGTTGCTTGTGCAACAAAAATCTCTGGAATTTTATTCTACTCCTGTACATGGTTTTTCAGAGTAGCAGCTTCTAAGAGATAAGTTCGCAAGCATTTGGTATATAAAAAAAATCATGCACTGGTCCTGAATTCCTGAGAAGGCAATGATAAGTCTTCTGTTCACTTCAGCAGAATCTTAGAAATCAGTTCTTCATATGTATAGTGAAGCTATAGAGTCTCCTTTCATCCAGAGAGATGTACATTTCAGAGCATCCATAAGAAGCTGTAATTCTGTTTTCTATTCCTTCTAAGCTGCATTATTTGCCATGCAATAACATTACCTCCCCCTACAAGGAGGATGCACAGTGGCTGCAGTTTAGTAGTGCTGGCATTATTCTTCTCTTGGCTTCATTCTCCAATGGTAATACTGTTGATTTATGAAAGACTCGGAGTACTTAGATAAGCTATTTCCTGGCTCTGTGCCTTCCATTTCTCTGTTTCCACAGAGCCCCAGGTCATGAAAGGGAAAGGGAGAGCATTGTCCTAAGTTTGTAAAATCAGGTTAATGCTAAATGCCTTTGGCATTTGAGAGATCTTTTCTGAATCCATATGTTATACAATAGTATTTAAATAGTAGAGCAAAGCTAAAAATACAATGTTCAGAAGTACCTTAAGTAACTAAGGAAGGTAAGGCCAGACTTGTAAAAATTTTTAAATGTCTAAGAATCCAAACAGTAGGATTTTTAAATGCTTTAAGGTCAATGGGAGGTAGATACATCCAGAACTTCCTGGGCATTGGCATGTTCAGCATTTGGGTATCCTGTGTCTAAAGGAATTGTCTGAGCTAGATACATAAACATCTGCGACAGACACAGGAAGGAGTCTTCACTTTAGAATGGTGTTCACAGAAGTAAATAAACTGAATGGAAGGTTGCTTAAATTCAGCTTTGGGAAATTCTGATAAAAGCTCTCAGATCTCAAAAGTAGGTGTGTGCCTTAACCCACTCAGTAATATTTGTTTATATAAAGCAAGGTATTATTCTTGTAGAACAAATGTTCTTATTGCTGGGCTACATTTCAGCACCTAACTGAATTGGTCTAATTTGCATAGAAGGAATATTAATTGAAAAAGAGATCTTCCATATTCTCATCTGTCCTGTCTCTCTTGCTCACTGAGGTTTAGAGCCAAGTCTGGTGATACTAGATGTTCGGGAAGTTTTGCACATTCCTGCCAGAAACACAGGGACACTAGAGTTAAAAGGCAACTGTAAAGGATTTCAAAGTTCTCAGTGGCATCGTAATGTCAGACATAGCTATTCCATTCCATTCCATTCCATTCCATTCCATTCCATTTTTAGAATCTAAGATACTTTTTGAACCTAGCCTTTTGTATACAAAATACGGTTTAGGCTTTCAAGGATTAGATCCAAAAAATATTTTGTTGTATAACTCCTGTTGAAATCTGTGTATGGGGAGTGTTTGGTGACTGGAGTCTATGTATTTAATAATTTTTTGCAAAAGGCAATGCATTTTGGCATTTCTGAAAATACCTTCTATGTACTTGCTCCTGTCTTTCCCAGGACAGAGTATCTCCTCAGTACTGTCTACATGCCAGTGGTTTAGATAGATAGTTTCAAATACAATTCAGACATAACTGCTCTGTATTTCATTGCCTCCTTTTTGTTATTCTTCATTTATTCTATCATGAAATGTATAGGAGCCAGGTTACTCCTTGCACTACAACACTAGCTGAAGGCTTAGCTGTATTAATTTCAAGTTAGCCCGATACCATTTACAAGAGTCCTCATCTCTTCTCTTGAACAGAATAATAGATGCAGTTATGCAAAACTGATTCACTTAAAATATGGGGAGAAAGCAGCAATTATAAGGCAAAAAAAGAAAGGATTGTTCTAGGTTTACAGAGTGAAAAAACTCTCATGAAACTATACATAATAGGGCTCATGTAAATAAGGTTAAATATTTTATAGGCTGTTTATTTTKTAGCACTAAACTATACTAGTGAGAAGGGGACAAAAAAGATGAGTCTTTCAAACAGCAGAACAAAACTCCATATAAAAATTATAGCTCTGCACTTAAAATTTCCAAGTGGCACAGGAACAAAGTGAGTATTTTTGGAATTTTATCATAATAAATACTCTGTAACCTCATTTCAGATAGGTAAATATTTTTTAAAAATATAGATATTGTGCCTGGATTTTCATAATTAAACATTCCTTTGTTTAGGTGGGTAAACTTACTTTTAGTTAGGCATAGTTGTTTGGGTAGTTTTTAATTAAAAAAAAATATGAGTGATTTAATCTAAAGGGATRTTTGTTGAGTATCAATGTATTCAAATATACAGTGTTTCCAGYTGGAGCCAGAGAGAACCACTTGTCTTCGCTTTGCAATCCTTGGTGTCACTTGAACTGCTCATGTGACAACATTCTAATAYGAAAAGAGACAATAGGCATTGTTGGCCTCGCATATTAATAAATAAGAGCCACAGTGTGTGCAAACAAAGGCTGCTTCCTGGAACATTGTGTCACAAGATTCCCAGGGTCAATCCTGACGGCTTTACTCTGAKGAGAAGCTCTGTTGAAATCAATGAACTTGATTCTCCTCACGTTAATTTTACACCACTATAGAGACATTACCATTACATAGTCCCAAATTCTGATCTCAGTTTTGTTAGTGTAATTCAGATCAGAAATGACCTACTGATCTGAGAGTTATATCCGGTGTTACCCTTGGCTTCTCTAAAAAGGCCCATGTGAGCAGGGAAAATGGGCCCGGCTGCCATTGGGCATCTATGCAGAGCTGTAATTAGATAGTAAAATCTGTGTGAGTCACCATAGAAGTGGTGAGAGAAGAGCTGTTGGGGATTTTAAGCAAGTGTCCCATTTTTTCACTGAGCAGGGAATGAGTGGAAAGAATAAGTACTATGTGACTGTTTCTATGGGTCTTATAACCCCTGTGCTTTTTCTCTAAACTCAGACTTAAGTTACACTAAAGAAGAGTATTTTGCTTTCTTGCTTGTGTGCTTTTGTGTATGTGTGCTCACATACTTTTTGGATTGCTAAGTAATAAAAAATAAAAGGCTCTCATGTAAAAGGCAGACAACGAGAAGCAGGACAATTCTCTTAGAAACAACAAGCAATCTGAGGTTTGTACCCTTAACTGATACTTGTTTCTTTCCAAACACTTCTAATATTTATTTTCTAGATTGCTAATATGCACACGTAAATGTTATTCCTCAAAAAAATTATTAAAAGAAAGGTCTTTAATAGCATGCCTATTACCTAGGAAAACCTACTATAACCTGGTTAACCAGTTTTTGTTCGTGTTTGGGGGGGGTTGTACTAGACAATCTTGAAGGCCCTTTCAGCCCAAACCATTCTGAAACTGGTGTGTGGGTGTGGGTGTGTATACTATACTGAAACCAGCTTGTTAACCCCTCTGTATTATTCTCCTCTCCATTACTCATCCATACAGCTTGACCCTCTGTTATAGCACTACCTCATAACTTCCTTACATTATTTGGGTATGAATCTAGTACAGACTACAGCATTGTCTCATGAGATATTTCCCACTTAAAAGCAATTTGGTGAGAAAAGTAGTTGGAGCCCTAATCTTGATGGACAACCTGAGGAGAAAAACAATGGGAATATCTCTTTGGGAGTACATTTTACCAGGAAGAAGGAAGCCTGGAACAAACCAAGTCCTAGTCCTGAAATCCTTCTGAGGTTTTATACTCATAAAACTCTGCCAAATGTATAGTAGAGGTTGCAACTAAAATACATCATGCTATTGTAGACAGCTGGTACTGACTGACCAGTACTTGTTAATTAATTGATCTGCAGTCTGTTCACTCTTAGTTAACATTAAAGCTTATGAGAATGTCCAGACAATAAAATTAAAAGTTTTTTTTATTTAAATATGTCACTAATAATTCACCACTAGTTGGGGCAAGAGAATAAAAAGAGTAAGAGGAATGAGTTTTTACCAAGATTCTTATCTTGCTTCAGAATGACTAAATACCATGGATTTCCATCATCTACTTTGTCTCCAGCCTCTGTCTTTAATGGATCTGAGCAGACTGTTCAAGTTCCAAGAAATTCTGTTGCTCCTGAGAGCCTCAGAAAGTAAATCCAAGAAAGTTTGTTTCCTTTTGGTATTTGACCGCTGTCAAGATTAACGCTAAGAAAAGCAGCAATGAAATCTTCCTTATCATTGATTTTATCATGAATTTGGACCTGCCTGTGTATGCATCAGACTCCTGAAGACTTAACTAAGGCGCTGGTACAGAGTAACAGATACAATGCAGTAATATTCACACTTGCGAATGTATGTAATTCATTAAAGGTTATCAATATGCCCYCATACACATATATTATCAGTACAATAACTATAGCCCCTGTTTATCTAGTTCTGCTTGTCTACTGTGTCTTTTTCAACACAAGACTATATTCTTGGAAAAATTTCTGTTTATTGCTAATACAAATGAATACAAGCACAAAGAAAAGGAGAAAATTGTGTATTCACTGGTAACTTGAGAACTGACTGATTTATGAGTTGTTCAATTGATTTTTCCTCTGAATTATGTTGACTCCTCCCTCTGTGTCAGTACAAACAACGATGAAGTTCAAGGTCAAGTCCACGTTAACATTTGAGTAGAATCACTCCTCTCTCCTCTTTTGCTGATCTGAATTCATGACATAATTTTAGTTTTTAAGAAAAYGAAGATGACTATAACAATGACAAGTTTATCTCCACATTTCAACCAAACTATCTCTCCCAGACACCAGCAACTGTAGCTCTCTGTTGCAGATCTTTCCAGGTGATTATGGAATCCGTACAAATATAGACCAACCAGGTTTTTAGTTAAATACTGAAAGCCTAACACATTCTGCCATATTGCTATCCTGATGAACTAGTCCTGACTAGGGAGATTACTGAGAACACCTTGGACACTTCATCAAATTGTGTAACGGCTCCAGAATACTTGATATAAACAAAGATTTGTGCTTGGCTGTGGCAGTACCCTATTTAGGCCAGTGCCCATTTAAACTGTTTTCCCTCCATTTCTTTGTGAGTTCAGGTCTATAAAAGCAATACGGTATTTCAGCTGGTGCATTTCTAGGGGATTATTGTACTTGACGGGTGGTTAAACATCATTTGATGCATGCAGTGATTGCCCAAATATGCACTGCCCATTGTGTTTTAGTGTTTAAATAGAACACTGGATCTAATGAGGATAAGTTTGTTTGAAGTAAGGTAGTCTTAGCAGCCATGTTTATATGTGAAAGTGCATAAACACTATTATTTATGTAAAGCCAAAAGTGAAATTCCTTCTCTACAGCTAGTTCTGCCTGAACACGTGCTTAAGTTTTGTGTCATACCCAGCTGATCACAGGATCACAAAATCATAATTATTAGTGACAGAGAAACCTATTAGGTAAGTCCCGTGGGGACCAGCACAGCATCACTGACACAGTAATCTCTCAAAATAAATGTAGTCATACAGCTAATGTAAGTAATTGGAACTTTCTATCTCTCTATCCAGTTAATTCTGCCTGAACGCAGGCTTAAGTTTTGTATTACACCCAGATGATCAGAGAATCCCAAAATCAGAATTATTAGTGATAGAAAAAACTATTATGTAAGTCTCCCAGGGAGCAGCATGGCATCACTGACACAGTAATCTCTCATGATAAATGCAGTTATACAGCTAATTTTAGTAACTGGGACTTTCTTCAAATMTGTTACTTCTGAGCCCATTTATATCTGATGTCACTACAAGAGAATTGTTCTGCAGCCCGACTTCAGCTTTGTTAGTGAAGAAGGAACACAAACACTGGTACAGCAGTGCTGTATTTGGAGCAGCATATTGGCTTAAAGAGAATGGCAAAGATATAACAAATCAGCTTTTGTTCTTGTTCTTCCAGGCAGGATGTTTGCCTCTGCTAACTAATTACATAACCGATGGCTTTGCTTAGTCTTAAATGTCATGCTGTCGGTGGTGTGAATGGTGTACACAGATACGCTTGTGCCTTCAACACACAATATAGTTTGTGTTTCTTTCTCTTTTCCTGTGGATTTTCAGGGTTGGACAAATAATTTATATCATCTTCCATCTGAAACTTTTCAAAGAGATGTGTAGGCTGTATCTTCACTGGAAACTAATCATAGATAAAATAACTGCCAGTTAGTCTGTATGTAGCAATTCAACATGCAGCAATAGAACCACACATAAATGTAAGTATGCTGGTGTCATGCTGCCTGCACAATGTGGCCTGTCTTTGTGATCGGTAGAACAAGCAGCTTACCTCAGGATTTCTAAAATAGTAAATCATTGTATTATTCCACACATTTCTGCAGAAGATGATGGACTAGCCTGCCTGCCAAATCAAGAGATTAAAGAAATAAATGCTCTAGAGCAGAATGGCTCTGCTCTCAACAGCCAAGGGTATCTGAACTGCTGTGGAATGCCAGTTCCCCATGGCCCAGGTCACTTTAGCTGGGAATCACATGAGCAATGAAGGTTTGCTTCTCTCAGTACAGAGTGTGACAACAGGTAGATAGAGGAAAGCATCCTACCCACCTAAACAGCAGTTTTCCTTCTCTTCTTGCTGAAGGGTGCCTGGCTGGAGACAATCAAACAAAAGGTTAAAGCCGATCCTCAGGCTGTATTTTGACTGAATCTAGACCCTGAAAATCTGGCGTGACCATGTTCTGTTAAATGCTTACCATGGGGATCTGTTCTTCCCTAAACAACTGACAGCTGTTAAATTTTTAGGCAGCGATTATCTGATTGTGCCTCTGCCAAATGGCTGCTATTAACAGAGCTGTATCTGCTTGGTCCTTCTGGTGCCGACTACAGAAGAGAACCCTGGGTTACAAGGAGAGGCAAGGGAAGTCCTTCTCTTGACTGGAGATGTGTGACAAACCTTTGAAGGTGTCCACATTCACCAAGCCGTCAGCAAAAGGCAGGTCTGTGTGGTAGCACCTGACCTCTTCCTGTTATTCTTGGCCTTTTCATTACCTCTGTGCATTGCCAGCTGGTTTGCTTGATCCTGTTACTAGTTCCTGCTACTCTGACACAACACTGTACAGTTTAGAGTTTCTCTGTGAGACATTAAAGCCCTCATATCAGGCCAGTGCTGAACCTAGATTCTGATACAATCCTCCTTTAGATGTGAAAAAATAGATTCATCACTTTTTTATTGAGGGTGAATTATATGTTGTGTTTTACTTCAGACAGAAGAGTGCAAGCAGAGAAACTGACAGCTGGAGATGGGACTGAAAATGGTGAAGTCCCATATGAAGTTTAGGTGTTGGCTGACAAGGCAGGGCAGGTTACAGTACAGCAAGTGGGAAGGAACATGTGTTTGGGAATGTGTACTTGGAGAAGCTTATGGAAGGAAAATCAGGTATCAGGTTTTGTGATTTTAGTGTCTGCACATTTTCACAGCGATTAGCTTTTGTTATCAGTATTCAGGAAAGATAATTTGAGGTCTGCCCTAGACCCCAGGACATGGTGGCTAGGTTGACACAGATCATTTTGAGGTGAAAGGCTGCAGTAAAGGCAGAACCATAAAAATACCAATTCATCCTCATAACACCTGCAAGAATTAAATGTCACTTCTGTGTGTGACACTGTCAGCGGTTGCTGTCTCAGTGTCACGTATGCTACACAATAGCAACTGAAACATGCTAGTAGAACTAGCAGGGGACTTTTAGCAGTTAGAATGAGATGGAATGAAGCCAGAACACCAGGATTTATGTACACATATCTTACAGTGCTGAAAAACAACAACAATGAGACCTTAAAAGTCCACAAATAATAAGGACCTTAGTTTTTTTGTTGGTCTGAAAGATGACCTAGAGCATAACATCCTAAAATGCTTAATAAATGGTGATTTAGCATTAGTTTCAGAATAATACCACTTTTTTGCTTGCACTGGCCAACTTCCATCACACACAAGTTTTTTTAAGGAATCACACTCCAGATGTGTTAACATATACACACATGGCCTAAATAAGGATTACAATGCAAGCCACAGACATGTGAGCCATAGAGCGGAAAGTCAAGAAAAAATCTATCAGACACCTACCATATCTGTACTCCATACAGATGAGTTTTAGGAAGTAAGTCTAATTTCATTTAGTGGTCTATTAAAAAAAAAAAAAAAAGCTGTTATCTAAAACAGGGTTTATGAATTTTAAGAAAACAGGAAATCTGAATACAGTTTTTCTAGATTAAAAAACTGACTAATCCACTGAGAAACTGATTAATACAATCTCACCTAACTAGCTGTCTGAAAGAGAGATATTAAAGTTCATATTATCTATGTAGGCTCCATCTCCCGCTGATGGAAAGATATAGATGGAACCAGAGGTCTGTTGATCTTATTCTGTTCTCAGTGTCTAGGAACTGTCCTTGCTGATTACAAACAGAGACAGAATTTGATTTTTAAGCAAGGTGGCAACTGCTCATTTGGCTCAAATTAAGTGAGAAGAATCCCATGCTCAGATTCTAAAACTGGGGTGATAGCAGAAGACAGACAAATAATTTTAGTTTTAATACCTACAATAAGAAGATACAGGATGAGGAGACCTAGTATTTCATGACCTGCAAAAAAATGCATACAATATTTCAGGCAGAGTATGCAGGTTCATACAGTAAGCAGCTACATAGTGGAGGAATGTTTCTCTAGGTTGGCTGAAGCAAAGTAAAACATATTATAATGTGTGTTAGAGATCTGTACCACTGAATCTTCTTGTACTAGCAATATTAATGCTTTTGAGCACTAACATCTTTTGGCCTGGTGTAAATTTAGGAAAGGATGTGTTTAGTGCCCAAGGTGAGCTTGTTTCCATGTGGGTGAATTAGTGCACTTCAGGTACACCTAACACAGAGATACAGTATGTTTGAAGATCTCATGCAAATTTTGCCACAGTCACCATTAAAAATACTTTGCCAAAAATGTTTTTCATAATGACAACCCTGTAGAGATTTCCATTCATAAAAGATAACATTTAGAACACAGAAGAGACCACCATGGAAGAAGAACATTTAGCAAAGAGGGCTGCAGAGGACATAAAATGGAAAGTTAATAGTCAGTAAAAGCCTTTTATTTAATATAATATAAATAACATATAYTGTAATAAAAAAGCCTTTTATTTGAAAATAACCCTGGTGGAGAAAGATATATAGAAGATCTTGTCTTGATTGCCTTGGTTTCTAGATCCTGACATTTGGGATTCCTGATGCGGACATCCACTTGGAGTAATTAAAAGTTTTATTATGCCTCTCAAAGGCATAACTCAAAGGCTAGAAGCTACTAAAATTATTGCCACAATGTTTCTCTGGCTTGTTCAGGCCCTAGCCAAAACAGAGCCAATATTCAGCTATCAATGGAATTAATGGAAACTGTGCCTAGCATAACCACTTTTGGTTAGATAGTACTTTGACATTTTTTACTCTGAAGCATTTTAATATAAAACCTCTAGGAAATTAAAAGCAGCTTGCTGAGGAAAGAAAGGGGGGAGGAAGACAAGGGGGAGGAAGGAAAATAAATTATTTTTTGCTGTTTTCCTGAATTAGACATAAGACCTAAACTAGTTTGACCCACTCTACATACTTATGTGTCTGGAAATACCTGTTCTATGCAGGGGTTCAGCCAGTATTTTTAAAATTCTTTTATTAGTTACACTGCCAGTAGCATAGTTAGTTACTAGTGTAACTCAACCCCGGACAAGATTTGTGAACTCTGTATGGTTTAGCTGAGACTTGTATCTGTCTCAAAAGTCATCCGCTCCCTCCCTGTGGCGTAACATCCCCCAGACTTGCCTGGAGCCTTCTTTTTATCTGATTTTGAAGACAGTATAGATCACATTTTTGTCTGCCAAGTGAAGAAAATTATCAAATTTGGTTTATGAAATAAAAGGGAACTTGACATATAAATGTTCTTCTTTGTTCTTCAATGATTTGGTCCTTCTTCAGTACCTGAGGACATCTACAGAGTCATATCACTGCAGATCACAGGGGCTCTAAATATTAAACAGTTTATCACATTAAGCTATAGTAACATCTCCAAAATTAAAATGCAACTATGAGAAAGTCAACTCTGTCTCTCATTTCTGAGCAACTTAATGTTTCATAGGCTAAGAAATGCAATATCTTACTTATTTATTTATCGCTTTCCAGGTCAATTATTCCAATTATTCAAAATTTTTTTGAACAGAGACTACATTGATATTTTTGTCTTATTGTAGCACAAAGATTTATTTTAAGCTTAAGGAAACATGGAAATTGAATCCAAAATGGTGGCTGAGGTTTTGTGAATTAAACCTCAATTCCAGGAGGCCAAAACATTCTTTAAGTCATAAATTTTATTAAATGTTGCTAAAATCCTCTTACAGCAAGGACAGCTTAATTTTCTTAGCTTTTCAATAGCCCTAAACCAAGTTCTACTTGGTTTGTCCCACTAACAGACAAGGCAAAATTCCTGTAGAAGTCCCCTCTGAAGGTTGTTTTGCCCAGGAATGTTTTGAAAAATAAAAATAAAAAGGACAATTTAAAATTAAATGCATTATTATAACTTACAATTAAATGACACCAAATTGGTGTCACCACACAATATGCTCAAGGGTAGGGCTGCCACCTAGAGAGACCTAAACAAGCTGGAGGAATGGGCCAACTGGAACCTCACGAAATTCAACAAGAGGAGTCCTGACCTGGGGTTGAATAACCCCTTGCAGTGATGCAGGTTGGGGACTGCCAGGCTGGGGAGCAGCTCTGAAGAAAAGGTCCTGGGGTCCAGGCAGACAGCAAGCTGAGCAGGAGCCAGCAGTGTACAGGTGCAAAGGCCAACTGTGTCCTGGGCTGGATGTACAGAAACACAGCCAGTCAATTAAGGGAGGAGAGTCCTCATCTATTCAGACCTCATTAGACCACACTGAAATACTGTGTTCCCTTTTGGGCCCCCAGTGTGGGAAAGACATAAACAAACAGCAGCAAGTTTGGCAGAGGACCACTGAGATGGTTGGGGCTGGAGCACTTGTCCTGTGAATGGAGGCTGAGGGACCAGGGCTGATTCAACCTGGAGATTCAGACTGGCTCGGTGGGCACCTGACAGCAGCCTTCAGTGCCAGTGAGGGGCTACTGGGGAGATGGAGCTGGGCATTTCTTAGTGGGATATGGTGGAAGATGAGGGACAAGAAAGGTGAAGACTGGCTGTAAGAATGCCCTTCCACTAGAAGGCTAGGCAAGCAGCGGCACAGGCTGCCCAGGGGGATCATGCAGGCTCCCTCCCTCCTCAGAGGGTTGCGTATCGCACCCGGATGAAGCCCTGAGCAACCTGGTCTGACCATGGCTCAAGCAGCACATTGGACGAGAGACCTCTGAAGCTCTCTCCCAGCCTGAATTATCCTATTAGCCTCTTATCCCGTGGCCCTATGATGATTTTATTTCTTAAACACATAAATATTCCCAAATAAACAAAATGTCTAAATATATTTTATCATTATATCTTTTTTTTTTAATATCTCACAAACCTTGTAGTAGAATATCCTAATTATAAGTCACATATGACCTAGTTTTCCTCGTTGATTATGCTTAATATCCCAGTTCACTTATCTTGAGTGATATATTAAAGCAGTTTGGCACTGGCTGTGCAGGCTAAAAAACCCAAGGTTGTGCCTTGTTTTCTCTCCCCATCTCTCCTCTGATGTGAAGGTTTTATTAATTGCCTGACTTGCTGCTGTTAGTTAATATGCACTGAAACAGTTTTGATCGCAAGCCCCCTGTAAAAGGAAAATCGCATTCACTGCAGCTTTTTCTGGTTCATCAGTCAAATCTGAGCCAGAGCAGCATGTTGCTTTTTCTTGCCCTGCTGTGTTCAGTGACACTGGACTGCCATTAATCAAACCGGCTGTCAGAACAAACTTACAAACTTCAGAGAAAACCAGTCTTGTGGCTGACAACAGCCTGACCACGTGCCTTACTAGGAAGCAGTTAATGGACTATGGGAAACTGCTAATAAAATGGTGAAGAATTCGAAGCAGATACTGAGTGGTCATGCAGGCAGTCACACCACCAATGGTGAGCTAAACTGCCAAGCCTGAAGCTCACTAGTATAAACCAGTTTTCATTTAATTTTCAGTTTTCATGAAAACATGACGTCTGATTTCTGCACRCTGCTCAGGGGAACAGAAAACTATTGCAACATCTATCTTGCAGCAAAAGCAGCAAGCGAAATCAGCTACGCATCTCAGGACTTGAGCTGCAACCCCAGAAAGCTCCCAAAGAAGCAAATAACTCCTTGCAAAGGTGGAGATATTTTAAAAAGCCGAATGAGCATGTGCAAGACCTCTCCCAAACCAGACGGGGCAGAGAGCTCTTCCCCTACCCAAGGGCACAGGCGGGGTGTGAGGCTGCGTGCGGCTGTGCAAAAGCCGCTGCTGGTGGCAGCACGCTTGGTCCGGGCTCAGGCCTCCTGCCAGGAGGCCCAGCTCGCCCGCGCCTGAGATGCAGGACGAGGCCCTGCTCGGCGGGAGGCTGGCGAGCCAGGGCGGTCTTGCAAATCTCACAAAGATGCTCTGACAGATTTGCCAGGCAGCTGACACCGAAGGCGGCTGAAGTTGCTGTAGCACGCACAGAGACGGACATCTTAGCACCCAGACATGCCTTCCTCCCCACAGCTCCTTGCTAATCAGCGCCATGGAGCCACCACCGCCTGCCATGGTAGTGGGGCCAGCAGGTGAGACCTGGGGATATTCACCCTGGCTTGCCATCTCCCTCACATCAGCATTGCTATCGGCTCCCTTGGTGCTGCAATTGCCACAAGAGTTACAGGATGTAAAAGGCAGTACCTGTTTTATTTTGTTTGTTCGCCATTTAGTGCATGCAGCCTGTTGCGTTCCTATCCAAGGGTGCAGCCTGGCAGCAGAGGAGGCCACGGGCTCGGCTTGTCCTTGCTGGGAAGGACGGGAGGCTCCTGACGGAGTGGGGGGCTGAGCCCTCCCCAGGGAAACCTTCTGGAAGGCCTTGGCGGATGGCAGGGAGCAGTGTGAGGAAATGACCTAGTGAAGAGTGAGCCCTCAGGGACCGCAAAGCTTGCCAACCCATGGGAGAAAGGAGGAAGCAGGTATGCAGCCAGGTACCTCAGAGGGGAAAGGAGACTGAATCTGCCGCAACCCAGCCAGCCCCTGAGCTGCTGGGCTGGAATCAGCCGGGAGGAAAGGACGTGACCTGGAGGGAACGGTGAGAAATTCTGTTTACAGTCCTTTTACTTCTGTTTCCTCTCCGTTCGACAGCCTGTGTGAGGGTTGGGGGTGCTTGGTCTACGGGTGAGATGGGGTACTCCAGCGTCAGGCCAGGCCCTGGCGCCCTCCTCCTCAGTTTGGCCCTGACCACAAAAAGGCTTCATCCCAAAGTATGAAAGGCTACAGGAAAAGCCAATGTCCTCTAACCAACTCTACATCCGCCATCAATCAGACACAGAGCAGGAGGTGTATCTCCAGCAGGTTATGTGTACAGCATGTTTTCATTTAAATAAAGAAGCCCATATTTAGGAATTGTGTGGTGCCGCCATCCCACGACAAATGGTGAAAATTTGCAAGACCAAATTTACAAAGTTTCACACCTTTTGTGAGGAGTATAGGTGAGGAGAAGCAGCCTGCTGGTCTCCAACAGCAGCATCTCTAGGCCAAAATCTGTACGGGGATGATACGAATAAAAATTAACAAACACAAAGCCAAGCCTAAGGTTAAACTTAAAAAGTAGCATATGGGAATCCTAAAAAGGGAGGCTTAACATGGGGAAAATTATAGTTGTTTGCAGTTGTTTTGTTCAGGAGTGAATCCACAGACAGCAGAGCACCAGAAACAGATCCTTCTGCAGCTGCACAAACCCTCAACCCTGCGAATGAGCAGAGGGATCTGTGCTTATGTGTGCTCAACTGACAGCACATTTCGTGAGGTTATGGAGAGCTGCTTTTACAACCCACTAATTCTAGGCACAAAAAATTGCTGCCATAGTTAACTTCAAATRTATGCCCAGTGACAGTTTGCGTAGGTGCAAGCAATTAGCATATTCTCTGCATGGTGTGAATTGCCCCTGTCACCAATTGCTGTAAAACCTGAGCATGAAGGAGACCTTACTTGAAAATCAGGTTTTTATGGGACGCACAATAGAATTCATGGGCGGGAAAAAAGTCTCAAATGTTTAGCAGTTCAAATAAACCTTAATTTTTAATGAAGGTGTATGTGAGGAAAGAGGGTGCCTATTATATTACTTCTTTGTGCAGAAGAGCCTCATTTCTAGTTTGGATTAATGGGAAGTGATTTCAATGGATTTTAAAAGAAAGTAAGTATCCTGAATGCTGTTCTCCATTTTTTTCTTTCCTTTTAAAAAATGCTTTGCAGAAAATTAAAATATCAATTATATTTTTAGCCTGCGAGCTCTAATAAGACAGAGCTATAAGATCAAGTGTCACAAAGAGTATTTGGAAATAGCTACCATTAAAGCAGAATCTTTGAAACAGGAACATATGCCAGAAACTAGGTGTGTTCCAGGGTAGCTTAAAAGAACCAAGATCCCAAGTTTTACAAACCTCATCTGTGGTAGCTAAAGTAAAATAAAGAGATTTGTGCCAAATCCTTTTTGCCTAAGCTACATGTAGTCATTTAAGGACAGTATTGCAAAAACTAAATATTTGCCTTCCTTGAGACTTGCTATGTGATATTTCCTGCAGAACATTTGCACAAAGAATCTAAAGATCCAGTATTAACTGGAAAATGGTCTGGCATTAATCCAACACATGCAACTTTTTCACTCAGGAAAATTCTTTTAAAATGTTATAGTAATATTTCATAGCTGCAGATGCAACTATTTACTCAAGTTCTGAGGATGACTAAATTAAACACTTAAAAGAAAAAAAAAACCATGCTTTTAAGCAGGGCTCACAACCTGGGAAAGATCAGCAGGCCACATTTGAGAACAGATTAATTTATCCTTAGCTAATTACCCTGTAGGGTTCAGCTGAGCTGCCAGCACCACTAACAGTCAAGACATATCACAATGGATTGTTCTGTCGGTTTGATAAACTCATTCACTGAACACGTTGATTTCTGGCTGTGCACGTACAATAAAATCTGGCCAGTCAATATTGCTATTACTCATCTCATTCAGATCATTTTCTGCCTTTTTGTTATGGCTTATTATTTTCAACCTACATTTTGCATCATTCTTTCTAGTTTGAGAAGTCTGGCAGTCAAGACCAGTATGTTCTAGTTCTTGCTCTGCTGCTTATAGTTTTAGCAGCTCTAACTTCAATTTGCCCATCTGTAAAACTGGAATAGTATTTAAAAGTCTCTAGGGATCTTTTAAAGTATAAAGTAGTTCTCACAGTGAAACCTACAGACAGTGCAAAGGGACATAAAAATATAACCTTCAAGAAATACACCGTGTTCATTTAATTGTAATGTACCATGGCAAGCATACAGTTTAATTTTGATCTGAAATATGTACACACATAAAAGTCATCATTCAGCAAGAAGTCAGTACCTTGTTTGTCTTTTCAGTATATAAAAAGATTAAAAGAACTGAAAACTTCATGGAAAGAGTTTGAAGATCATGTAAGTTTCCTTTTTTTTTGATTACCTAATAATGTACATATAAATATGAAAAATACTAAAGTCATTAAAGCTACTATAACTAGAGTAGGCCTTTTTTGACATATCTATGAATAAATCGCACTCTTGCTAAAACTACTGCTTTCTGCAGAATCAGAGCCTGTTTTCATTTATACCAACCAGTCATTACCACTGACATTAACGAGAACCACATCAGACCCTTTATACTGAAAACTTAACAGTATGCTGAATCTTAGTCGAAATTAGAGACAGCTTGCTTTGAATTAAGGTATACGATCAAGTTAAACTGGGATATTATTTCCTAAAAAAACAGTCCTTAGATTCAGAGCAGCATAAAGCCTTCTCAGTTTAATTTCTGTTTTTCTTAAACAATAAGGTAAAAATAAAAAACAATTTCTTTAAAGCCTGGGATAAAATATATCTTGCGACCTGCAGAATAAGAATGGGCAGTGTACTCTCTTTTTAGGAGGGTAATAAAACTAGAAAGTAAACATGTTTCCCACTGTGAGCAAACAAAGAAGTACTGTTCATTAGATTACAGCAAAAAAAGAAACTTTAGAGAACTGGCTTAATCATGGCAGTTAGAGAGTCTGAGAAGAGGCATAGGAACGTGGCTTCCATTAACTAATGTCATGACTAGGACCACACATACAAAAAACACATGCACATGAGAGAGAGTTTGAGAGAGAGATGTTTGTTTACTACAACAACCTTTGGCTGTAAAGGGGGAGATGGAAAAATTTTCCATATCATTAAAAGTACTTCAGCGTTTACAAAAGAATTTCCTCCACCACTTCCTCCTTTCTTCATTATCTTTTTTTTTAACAAAACTTTCTGATAGATAAAAATGTAGTATGACATGGGGTTGAAAGAGATTTCAAGAGATATTAAGTTACTGTCATTAAGTTTCTGGCCTATCGTCACCCCTTGGTTTTCAACAAATGCAAGTTTAATGCGTCATGAGGACATGTGATATTAAATCTGACAGTGCAAAGGCCTTCAAACAGGCCCTATTGGAAAACTGTAATACCATAGGTTTCATAGATTATATATTTCTCCAAAACTGCCATAAAAGAATTGGGAGAATAATTGTATATTCACCTGACTGCATTCCCTGGAATATGACCTTTCAAGAAAACCAGCTAATTACTGTGAGGTGAAGTCTGCTTAGGCTTAGGCTGCATCAGTTTAAGCTTGGAGGAATGCCACAGAAATCAGTCTAATAACTCGAGAGTCATATGGTGTAGAAAAGAACAGAATTTGGTACATGAAGTCCTTTTTTTTGCTTTTCTGCAGGGATACCTATTTATAGGCCAATTTTCAACCAGCAGTCCTGGGTAGTTCAGTGTGATGTTTTTTCAGCTTCCCTGCTGACAATATATACACCAGAAAGAGACTGGATTTTTAAAATAGTCTTCATACAAATTTACTTTCCTTGAAATATTGCTTATTCTGGAAATTTTAATTGCTCTGTAGCTGTTCTAATGATAAGGGCATATGTATACATCTTGTTTTCCTGCTTTGACAGCATTTGTTATGAATTCAAACTTTCTTTGTGCTGTTTTTGATTTACTACACTATCTTTAAACAATCGTTAGGCAGTTTTATATGATAGGTTCCAAAGCACTAGCGCTTTTTTCTTTTGTTCTGTATGTTGTAGTAGTTGTTCATGTGGGAACTAAAGAAAAAAATCTTAACTGTCATTCATTCCTGTCGTATCCCCAGGCAGAGCTCCACACACTCCAGCTGTACACTCACACAAAGGGCAAATCTCCCTCCTCTTCTCTTCCTGTCCTTCCTAAAAAGCCTGTATCTCTCCATTGCAATACTCCAGTCACGGGAGCCATCCCACCGCTCCCAACAAATAAGTCACGCAACAGTGCTAGGAGTCCTGTGTGGATGAAAAGTAGCTCCTGGCCAAACTCAAACACAAAAAGGGGAAGTCATGCTTGTCCAACTTGATAAACTTACATGGTGAAGTGACTGGCCTGGTAAATGGGACAACTTCATTAAAGCTTTTAACACTGTCCCCCATAAGATCCCCATAGACAAGCTGTTGGTGTACAGGCTGGATGAGCAGGCAGTGAGGTGGATGGAAAGCTGGCTGAATGGCCTGGCCTAGGGGGGGTGGTGATCAGCAGCTCAAAGTCTAGTTGGAGGCCAGTGACTAGCACTGTACCCCAGGGGTCAATACTGGGTCCAGACCTGCTTAGCATCTTCATTAATGAGCTGAATAATGGGGCAGAGTGTACTCTCAGCAAGTTTGCAGATGACACTAACCTGGGAGGAGTGACTGATATGCCAGAGGGTCATGCTGCCATCCAGAAGGACCTTGACAGGCTGGAGAAATGAGCCAACAGGAACCTCATGAACTTCAACAAAGAGAAGTGCAAAGTCCTGTGCCTGGGGAAGAACAACCCCACCCACCAATATATGCTGGGGGCACCCAACTGGAAAGCAGCTTGGGAGAAAAGGGCTGGAGTCCTGGTGGACACCAGGTTGAACATGAGAGAGCAATGTGCCCCAGCTGCAAGGAAGAAGAAGGCTGGAAGTTCTTCAAGGAGGAAGTCTTAAAGGCGCAGGAGCGGGCTGTCCCCGTGTGCTGTAAGAGGAGCTGGCGGGGAAGATGACCAGCCTGGCTAAACAAGGAGCTTTTGCTGGGACTCAGGGAAAAAAGGAGAGTCTATCGCTGYTGGAAGRAAGGRCGGGYGACTCAGGAAGAGTACAGGGATCTCGTCAGGTCGTGCAGAGAGGRAATTAGGAAGGCAAAAGCCCAGCTGGAACTCAAACTGGCCACTGTCGTCAGGGACAACAAAAAATGTTTTTACAAATATGTTAACGACAAAAAGAGGACCAAGGAGAACCTCCCTCCCTTATTGGATGCCGGGGGAAACATTGCCACTGAGGATGAGAAGAAGGCTGAGGTACTTAATGCCTTCTTTGCCTCAGTCTTTAATATTCAGACCGGTTATCCTCTGGGTATTCATCGCCCTGAGCTGGAAGATGGGGACGGGGAGCAGAGTAAACCCCCTATAATTGAAGAGGAAGAGGTTAATGACCTGCTACACCAGCTGGACATACACAAGTCTATGGGGCCGGATGGGATCCATCTGAGAGTACTGAGGGAGCTGGCGGAGGATCTTGCCAAGCCGCTCTTCATCATTTATCAGCGATCCTGGTTAACAGGAGAGGTCCCAGGTGACTGGAGGCTTGCCAATGTGACATCCATCTACAAGAAGGGCCGGAGGGAGGATCCAGGGAACTACAGGCCTGTCAGCCTGACCTCGGTGCCGGGGAAGATCATGGAGCAGTTCATCTTGAGGGCGCTCACAAGGCAGGTGCAGGACAACCGGGGCATCGGACCCAGCCAGCATGGGTTCATGAAGGGCAGGTCCTGCTTGACCAACCTGATCTCCTACGACCGAGTGACCCGCCTAGTGGATGAGGGGAAGGCTGTGGATGTGGTTTACCTGGACTTCAGCAAAGCCTTTGACACTGTCTCCCACAGCATTCTCCTGGAGAAGCTGGCGGCTCATGGCTTGGATGAGTGTACTCTTCGCTGGGTAAAAAACTGGCTGGACGGCCGACCCCAGAGAGTTGTGGTGAATGGAGTCAAATCCAGTTGGCGGCCGGTCACAAGCGGTGTTCCCCAGGGCTCAGTTTTGGGGCCGGTCTTGTTTAACACTTATCAATGATCTGGATGAGGGGATGGAGTGCACCCTCAGTAAGTTTGTCGATGACACCAAGTTGGGCAGTCGTGTTGATCTGCCTGAGGGTAGGAAGGCTCTGCAGAGGGATCTGGACAGGCTGGACCGATGGGCCGAGGCCAATTGCATGAGGTTCAACAAGGCCAAGTGTTGGGTCCTGCACTTGGGTCACAACAACCCCAGGCAACGCTACAGACTTGGGGAAGAGTGGCTGGAAAGCTGCCTGGTGGAAAAGGACCTGGGGGTGCTGGTCGACGGCCGGCTGAACATGAGACGGCAGTGTGCCCAGGTGGCCAAGAAGGCCAGCAGCATCCTGGCGTGTATCAGGAATAGTGTGGCCAGCAGGAGTAGGGAGGTGATCGTACCCCTGTACTCGGCACTGGTGAGGCCGCACCTCGAATCCTGTGTTCAGTTTTGGGCCCCTCACTACAAGAAGGACATTGAGGTGCGGGAGCATGTCCAGAGAAGGGCGACGAAGCTGGTGAAGGGTCTGGAGAACAGGTCTTATGAGGAGCGGCTGAGGGAGCTGAGGTTGTTTAGTCTGGAGAAGAGGAGGCTGAGGGGAGATCTTATTGCTCCCTACAACTACCTGAAAGGAGGCTGTAGAGAGATGGGTGCTGGTCTCTTTTCCCAAGTAGCAAGCGATAGGACAAGAGGAAATGGCCAGGGGAGCTTTAGATTGGATATTAGGGAAAAATTTCTTCACCGAAAGGGTAGTCAGGCATTGGAACAGGCTGCCCAGGGAAGTGGTGGAGTCAGTATCACTGGAGGCATTCAAAAAACGTGTGGATGGGGCGCTTCAGGACATGGTTTAGTGGGCATGGGTACTGGGTTGATGGTTGGACTCGATGATCTTAAAGGTCTTTTCCAACCTTAATGATTCTATGATTCTATGATTATATAATCCTCGGCTGCATTAGACAAAGTATTGCCAGCAGGTCGAGGGAGGTGATCCTTCCCCTTTATTCAGCTCTGGTGAGGCCTGGAGAGCTACGTCCAGTTCTGGGCTCCCCAGTACAAGAGAGACATGGACATATTGGAGAGAGTTCAACAAAGGGTCACAAGGTTAATTAAGGGACAGGAGCACCTCACATATGAGGAAAGGCTGAGTAAGCTGAGGCTGTTCAGCCTGGAGAAGAGCAGGCTCGGGGAATTCTTATTAATGTATATAAATACCTGAAGGGAGGGTGCAAAGAAGACAGACCCAGGTCCATTCCAGTGGTGCCCAGTGACAGGACCAGGAGCAGTGGACACCAAGTGAAATGCAGGAGGTTCCATATGAACATCAGGAAACACTTTTTTTACTGTGAGGGTGACGGAGGACTGGGATAGGTTGCCCAAGGAGGTTGTGGAGTCTCCATCCTTAGAGATATTCAATAACCATCTAGACACAGTCCTGGGCAAGCAGCTCTAGGTGGCCTTGCTGGAGCAAGGGGGTTGGAAAAGGAGACCTTCAGAGTTCCCTTCCAATGTCAACAACTCTGTGATTCTGTGATACTTAACCAATAAAATTCCTTAACTGGTTTTAACGAGCAGTTAAAAAAATCCTCTGTATTATAGACTGCTGCTTGATAACTGAAGAATGACTATCAGAATTAGTATTTTGGTTTGGGGCCATAGTGAAAGAGTGGAGCAGTAATAAAGAGAATCCCCTAGTTGTACCCACCTACACTACACATCGGTTTGGTTCACAAGTGGCTCTGGTATGCACAAACCCTGGATTCTTTGCAGGGGGACCTAAACTGTAAGCTGTGCTCAAGATGCACCCCAGCCTCTAATTGGGGCGTACAGATTCAGAGCAACAACTGTGGAACTTTGTGCAGCTTTGGGCTGTATGTGCAATGTGAATGTTAAGTTCAGAGGGGCAGAGTTAATTTAGTCTAAAGTAAAACCCCCAAATTCCATCATATGTTGACATTGGGGGTCTCAGCAACAACACCTTTGAGTTACTGGTTGACTCCTGTTGCACGAAATTTAGACATAGCTGAAATATCAATGATTATGGCTACTCTCTCCAGTGTTATGGTAATATGACTCTTAAAAAAATAYATTGGAGTTGTATCTGGGATTAAAAGTTACTGGTTTGGCTCGAATTATGTTGAAAGTCTTTTGTGACATTTCAGAACACACTGTACAAAATTTTAGCCTTTATGTTGCTGGAGACTAACACTGGCTGTTTTGATATTTTCTTAAGAGCAGAATAGCTTTGTTTCATGGCATTACAGGACAATAATAGGATTTATTTAGCCTCTGGAACCATCATCCGTTCTGTTGACATTATCATTTGGCTAGCTATAATTGATTTAAAATCAAACAACAGTGTTATATAACATGTACTTTATAACGTTACTGTCTTGTTATTAAAGTTCTAGGCTGACCTTGTGTGTGTAAGCAGTTACTTTATAGCTGATCTAGAGAGGGCTCTCAGATGAAGCTTTTATCAAATTCTCAGGGGCTATGTTTTGATTGCTGCATTAATTCAGCTGATCTGCCACTGAGCTTGGACGTTTGTGGTCTGCCACATTGCAAAGCTGTATGGAAGTCACTGTATCCTCAATGGTATTGTCATCACTCCATTAGGACAAAAAATGATTGCACTCTAACATATCACAGGTTCATCTAGCCCAGTGTTCCGTGTTCAGTAGTCACAACCAGAGATGTTTCGGAAAAGTATGACAGCATATTATAGCCATACTTCTCCAATATTTCCCAGCTACCAGTAATAGCCAGTTCAGTGTCATTTGTTCAGATGCACCATAAAAGATGGTATCTTTTCATTTAATAGTCCTTGAGAGTGTCCTGGTTTCAGCTGATGTAGAGTTAAATTTCTTCCTAGTGCTGTGTTTTGGATTTAGTATGAGAAGAATGTTGGTAACACACTGATGTTTTTAGTCATTGCTAAGCAGTTTACTGGTCAAGGACTTTTCAGCTTCCCATGCTCTGCCAGGCACACAAGAAGCTGGAAGGGAGCATAGCCAGGACAACCCAACTGGCCAATGGGGTATTCCATACCATATGACATCACGCCCGGTATATAAATAGGGAAGTAGCGATTGCGGCTCCGTTATCAGTCAGTGCGTGATGAGCAATTGCATTGTGCATCACTCATTTTGTATATTCTACCATTATTATTATTATTATTCCTTCCTTTTCTGTTCTATTAAACTGTCTTTATCTCAATCCACAAATTTTACTTTTTTTTTTTTTCCGATTCTCTCCCCCATGCCACTGGGGGCAGGGGGAGTGAGCGAGTGGCTGTGTCGTGTTTGGCTGCCTGCTGGGTTAAACCACAACAATATTTTCTGTGAATTTGTCTAATCTCTTTTAGACTAATTTTTTAGGGGGCATGCACAACATCCTGTGGCAATGAGGTCCACAGCTTAACTGCATGCTGTGTAAAAAAACCAGCTACTTCTTTTTGACTAAGTACTTCATAATTGCATTTAATGCACATTTACTCCTGTATTAGGAAAGACAGTAAATAATCATCCGTTTGTTTTTTCTGTTTAATGCATGGCTTTATTGTCCTTAATTATATCCCTCCTCAGGCATTTGTTTTCCAAGCTGAGATATCTACACAGGAAAACTATTCCATTATCTTTGGTCATTCTTCTGCCCATTTCTCCATAATCTTCAGTTCTACTATATCCTTTTAGGATGGGTAACATCTTAAAATCTTAAGAAATGCACACAATATTCAAACTGTAGGCATTGTAATACTGCATTATATACAGTGCATTATATACTGCACTAAAACAGTGAGATTTTCTGTTCTGTTACCTGCTTTGTTCTTCTATTACCAAGAACTGACAATGTTTTCACAGAACTAGATAAACTATCGAAAACTTAAAATCCCAGTCCTTGTTGTTATTACTCAACTTGCAGTCACTTGCTGTACATGTAAATTTAGGATCACTTTTTTCCTGTGCCTCACTACACTTTATCTACACTGCATTTCCTCTGCTATTTTATTGCCCAATCACCCTTTTCCTTCTCTACTTCCTTATAGCTTATTTTTACTGTCCTGAATAACCGTAGTTTAAAGAGAAAACTTTGTCACTTCAGTATCACTGTTTTTCTCAGATAGCTTATTAACATGCTGAACAGTCTGTCCCATGTCATTAGGACATATTCCTTTTCTTCATAGGAGTATAAACYATCTGTAACTCTTTACCACTTTATTGTGGGATATTTCTCTGTTGTCATGAGCTCTCAGCAGGGAAAGGTACTGGAAGTCTCTCAACGCTGAGCAATTTACACGGCAAGGTCATTGCAAACTGAGCAGTTACCAAACCTAGTGAAAATTGCACCTGATCCCAGACTGACATTTCTGCTTGGTTTAAATACTCCTTGTAATGTCCCTGAATTGTAAAGGAAGATTTACAAGAGCTGAGGCCTTATCTAGCCACCATAATCTGTCATACTATCAGTATAATGACTCTGGGAATCAGCTCTGGCATACTTCAAACTGTCTCAACCGTTAAAGTGTTTGGTAGAAAACACACTTTGAAGTTTAATCATGACCATAAACACATATTGCTTTCCTTACTGTATGTGGATTCAAAGATTATGTATTGTGTATGGAGTGCAACGGCATTGTATGAAAGGACTGGGACATTTTTTCCCCACATTTTTATCTCATCTGTACCCTGCAAAGATTTCCTGCCTTAGTAGGGTATACTGATTTATTTTTTACTGCCATAGCCTTTAAAAGTAGAAACCTACTTTGTCATCTAGAAACCTTAGTGATCCTGGAAATGAAAAGCATAGCAGGAGACTACAGTAGATGGGGAGGACAGGAGAATCAGGGAAGAAGTGGTCATTTTACAATAACTAGTTAAATAGCTTAAATAATTTTAAAACTTTTAAGTAGTCCAAATAAATTGCAACTACATAACTAATGAAGGTTTAGATCATTGAATAATTATTTTTAAAGTTTTCTTTCAAATTTGCATTGGACTAATGCTGAAAATAATGATTTAAACTGAACAAAAGAACTGCAAAAAAGTTTTCTCTCATATACCCTGATGTAACCTGTTACCAATTAGGAGTTTTTAAAGAGCATGTATACAGTGGAATTACATTTTCAACTTGAACTAACCATTCAGATTCTTTTTACCATTTATTCAGCTCTGGTGTGGTAAATAACTGGATGATTTCTAAAACATACAAGCAGAAGAAAAATCCAAACTTTGTAAGCTTTTAGGAAGTCTAAAGAGCCCAAAATGAATTACCTATTCACAGCACTATATACTTGCTTATCTTTACAAAAAGGAGACCTAGTTCAGGACTCAGATTTGCAAGGTGGGAACACAGGGTGCTTACAGACCAGTAAGCAGTGTATATAAACTAGCACATGAGACTAGAGAGGGGCTGAAGTTGCTTTGCTTTCAGCAACGTATGGATTTGCCCAGCCATGTTATAACCTTTACAAGGTATGTCTTTACTTCTCTCACTTATATTTGGCAATCCCTAGGTAGAAAACTAGAAATACCTCAAACTTAGTCTTCCCTCCTTCAAAAAGATGGGACAATTTTCTCCGCCAAAAATATGGGAAAATTTTCACGCTGAATTTCACAGAATCAAAATGAAATATTTTTAAGATCAAACCTTTGGAGCTGGTTCTGATCTTGCCAGTAAAAGATAGAAGCAAACCCACTAAAATCAAATGGCACTTAAAATTACAACATATATTTTGGTGCCGAACAGTAGATTTTAGTTTCTTCATTCAAGGCGCCCAAATATGAACATCTAGTTCTTATTCTCCCATATGAGCACCTTATATTAGCCTCTGCATTTTGATAATAATTTTGGTTTTGTATTTTTTGCTTTAGAGTGTAGAATTATGCATATCTGTAGTTATCATATTATTATAATGGTAATAAAACTCTAACTATTAATTTTACTTTTTTAATATACAAAAAGTTAGAATTGGAAAATTGAATTCTTCTGTGTATTTGTAATCTACAGTTACAATGTTTTTTGTTAGCTAAAATTTAATATAAAGACTGAGGGCAAACTGACTATATGACTGTACACCAGCTCAAAGTAATGAATTTTTGTTTCCATTATATTCCATATTCTGAAGTTTCTCTTTCTGTACAGTTAAACAGAAAACACTCAACTGTTCTGTAATGTGCATCACTACTTTAATGAAATCACCAAACACTACAGAAATTTTAAACTAAACTTACTGGACGATAAGCCCAAGCTATCAAATACATTGGTGTAATATGATGGTAGCACACATTTTTTAAATTCTGTCATATAGAAACTCCTAAATGAAAAGCATCGAAATCTGGATGGCAGGGTTTTTTAATACAAACTGTAAAGGTCATCTCTGTTGTTCTCCTGAAAGGCAGGTATCTACCTCCTTTCATTTTCATGGGGTTTTCATCCAGAAGATAAATGAAGGTATGCCATTCTGAGGCATAAAGGCAAGACGTTTTTCACAGAATTTCTCACTTCAGAGAGAGAAAGATGTTCTGACTGAAGAATGACATTTTGATATGCCTGTATATTGTACCTGCATGGTCTTTTGTCACATCTAAAATTCCTTTGAGGTCCTGAGGGCAAATTCCTTTTCTGTCTTACAAGGAAATGGACTTCACATTTTTCACTGAATGTTAAATAAGGAGAACTGTAATAGGATTCCCAGAGTTGTACAGGTCTGGAGCACAAATGACTGGGTTTACATCAGAATGGTATCAAAACTGTCTTCTGAAAAATCCCCCAAATGGGTTCTCTGTGTGCTTATTGCTGTCATGCTACACTGCAATGCCATTTTGGCTTAACTATCATTGTGTGCCACAGTACATTATAGAAAACACAGGTCAGGAATATTACACATAAAAGAGAATAATCAGAAAATACAGAATTTGAATTACTTTTTGCCAGAAGCACTGTAGAAGCTCATGCAGAGACAGAACAATGTCAAACTGAAACAAAGCATCTTTGTTTCAGCAAACTTCCAGATTAGCAAATATGACTTTTATCAGTGTCAAAAAGCCCCAAACTCCACCATTGCTGCTGCTCCATCATTTCTGCCCTGTCAGGTGGAAAGCTTAGACTTCCAGAACCAACTTTCAGAGAAACAAGTCTTCTTTGCATCCTAGAAGTCTTTCTCACTTTTCTGTATGATCTCTAGAGACCTGGATACTGTTTCAATGCTCTACAAATAACAATCTGTTTTGCTTGCATTAAATTTATTAGCAATGCATGTGAAAATTTATATGCTAATAAGATGCAGATCTCAGATTCTTAGCAACCTGCTTTTCTCAACCTCTGTTCTATGAAGGTTAAGTTTCTCTGCTGTGCTTCTTTATATTTCTTGTGCATTGGCGGGAAGGAAGAAGACTTTTAACCAATAATTCAAGTAGCAGCATGTGAAATCGTTGCCATTTGTTTCAGTTTCAAAAATGCAGAAATGCTTAGAAATACATCCTTTTGTTTCCTTTAGCACATTTATGTACAATAGATTTTAGATTTGCTTTCATACTGTAATGCTTTGCACAAACAGTGTTTATGCCATGCCTTTACTGTTTTCTAAAGAGTGTGGCTAGTGCAAGTAACCCGCTGCTGATCTTACAACTTTAAAAACACCAAATGCTGGAAGCCCTGATGGACAGAATTGCCCATCTCATTGATATCCAAAGGGGAAGACCCCAGAATGTCAGGAAATGGTCTGAAATTTTGGGCATTAATTTATCAACTGGATTCAGTTGCAGCCAAACAAAACCGGCCCAGCAGAAAGTAAAAATTTTGCAGTGCATTACTTGGGAAAAAGTGGAATGTTTCTTTTAGAACAGAGGGCCATTGAAACTATGCCAATTAGAAGGCTGGCTTTTGCATTATTTTGGGTGCCTTAGTAACAGTATGAGTTTGGAGGGTGCTGAATGCAGGATTGTATGTAAAGAATGCAAGTACAGGCTTTTCTTAGATAAAAACTAATTTAAATTGGATCAGATACCCTGAAAAAAACTTTGTGTCCACGGATGAAGTCTGCAAATTTTGCTTCTCTAATTTAAGTAGGCAGTAGTAAGTGATTTTGGTTCTGCATTTGTGTAGTACCATAGCCATAGTCAAGGTTAAAGACTGTGACTTCAATGTGCTATGATGGTAATAAGAAGAATAAAGACCAGTGTGGATATACAAACTGGGTTTTCAAACTGCTTTAGTTGTCAGCCTGCTCTGATCAGGAACACTTAGAAGGCGGCAGTCAGAGTTGTTGCTTGACTCTCAAAAGCCATGCTTGAGGGAGAGAAAACTTGATACCCACTTTATGCTTTTGTTACTTCACTTTAAGCAGATTTAGAACAAAAGGAAAGCAAACGAACTACTTCCAAAACACAAATCAGATAAGGTAGGGAATGAATGCATCCTGCAATCAAGTTTGTATGTGTGGGATTATCCTTCCATCCCACCATTTCCTGTCACGCATTAAGCATCTATATTGTTAAGACTAACAAGAAAAATACAGGGAAAAATACTGGTATATTCCTTCGCAAAAGGTCCAGACAATTATCTCCTTTACTGAAAAACTCTTCAATCTTTTTTTGTTCAAATTGCTTCGGCCTACAGTGCAGCTCTGTAGTTTTCTTACCTTCTATTTGTTGTTACCATTAGGCCATACTGGGAGAAACCTAGAAATCCATTTTCTGATAAATGATATCTGCAAAGGGCTCTTATACAGAACTAAAGTGAGCCTTACATTTGCTTTCCTTGATGAGGTTCGTACGGTGGTCTATTGTGCAATTATTAAATCACTGTTCATTTCTGGCTCTTTGCTCATTCTCCAGGCAACTTACTCTTTTTTTTTTTTTAATTATTAAAGTCTTCTGATTTTATTAGTAGAGTGCTAATACCACTGTCTTGTCAGAACAATATTCATGCAGAAGTGCTCAGGAGATGATTTAATTAAACATGTGGAGTGCTACATATAATTAATACTTTCTATTGCCACCAATCWTTAAGCAAATATAGGAGACAAAGAGACATATACAGTGCACTATGCCACTTTCTGTCTGGACTGACACTATATGCAAATACTTTCAAAATATATGAATCCTCTCCTCACTCCAAAATACACACGTTCTTAGTGGAAGGGAAACCTATGTAACTGATCAGCATGTTTTCAATGAATTTTCTTATGATGTCATAATTTACATGAATTACTAAAATCCATTAGGACTTTTCTGGAGATTTTTGTTGTCACTTTTACCTTGATGTAACTAGGCAATTTCAATGTTATATCCAAAACAATATCTGTATCAAATGTTGAACTGGCCTACCTATGTTGTGCCAAAAACTACAGCCTTATCTCCACAAGCTCTTTACAGAAGATAGCTCATGTAGCAGTCTTCTTGCCGTAAGAAGTACCTCTTCAGGAGGAAAAGCAGTTTCAGCTTGTAGTAAGCTTATGGGACAAAAAGTATAGAATATAATTTAGTGCTAGGGTTTCTGGTTTCAGGTTTTGGATGTGTACTTCCCTTGTGTCTGACACACCCCCTTTTATGCTAGAGTTTGCTTAAGAAATTCTGTTTGTTTTCAGATGTGGAACTGTACCCCATGACTTGTTAAATATAAAAAGCTATGATGCTGTAACAAGGAAATTCTGAAGAGACTGGTTTGGCTCTTAAGGTGTGCCAAGCCATTTCTGTTGCTTGAAGATAGAGGCATGCTATTGTAAAACAGTCATATTACACATACTTGTAGCACTGCTGACATTTGATTTAAAACAACATTTTTGTTAGAGTTTGGAGGAGCTACACAGCTTTCCCCAGCCCTCAACCCTTCATCATTTGACACAAAGGGTATTGCAAATGCAGCCTAATCACTGCAGTAAATATGCACCTGTCTACTAGTGGGTGCTTGAGGCACTGGACTATGAATATTTGAATGCTTCAGAGTTACTCCAGGCAGCTACTACTTAGAAAATTTTGAATAGATGTAAATTACACAAAAGCCAAGCCTGAGTTATCAGATTATATAGTTCCCATACGTCACATACGACGTTGCACGTGCATGATGTCTGCAGCATATGGTATAGATGTCAATGCTTTAGTAAGATGATTCTTTTACAATTCTTTTGCAAATACTGGTCAGAGAAGGTTTTTGCTTTGTTGAAGAGAGGGAAAGTGTGGGAAGGCACTGAACATCTGTTGATCTGAATGATCTGTCCTGCATCTTTACTGCACATTTGGCAGAGTTAAAGCAGAGTCTTACCACTGTGTTATTCAGCCAGTGAGACCAGTTAGCCCCCTTTGCAATGCCACTTCACCTGGATATGAGATTTTTATTTGACAGTGGAAAGACAAAAGGGCAGGATCTCTGACAGTATCAATGGAATGAAAAAATTATTCCCATAGCCTCTCATTGGACCACAGATTACAATGACTATCTTTCATTAACCAGCACSACAGCTGAGCAAACAGTGAGCAAAGTGAATAGTAGGAAATCTTTATCAAGCAACAGCTCTAACCGCTGTTTGGTTTTTCCAGTGCAAGGAAGGAAGATGGTGGAAGAGAACAGTTGGCCACCTATAGGTGCCACAGATTTTGAAATAAAATTAACCTCTCTGCAGATATAGCGATGCCTGCACTATTAAGCCCACTTCTCTGGGACTGCATATAGGATATATATTGATTTATGTAAATGGGAACTTCACCTATGGCAGGTCAAGACCCACTTCATAATGAAAAGCTAGAACTAAGTGGCATGTGATCGGGACAAGACTGCAGAACTGGATGGTGAAGTGCTTGTGACCTTTACAGGTTCTTGCTTTTGAACAGCTCACTTGATTTTTTTTTATAACAAGATGAAAACCTAGTATTTTGCACAGAAATATAATTTTTTTTAAAAAAAAAAAAAAAAAAAAAAACAAAAAAATCAAGCAATCAAGCCAACCACAGTTAATTACTAACTGTAAGGGTAGCTAAAAAATATTTTTATATGTATCACTAAACATGAGGGGATTCTGAGATTTCAAACTTAACTTTGTGGGTGAAGGTGATTATTCCCAACTGTAGCAAGAAAAGCCAGAGTTAACATCTCATTTAAGTGAGTTAATATGCACAGTATGTGTGTGGGCAACTGCTTCCTGGTAGTAGCAAGGATGCTTTGCTGGATGATCCTAAATCTCAGTCAGGCTCTTACAGTGTTGCTAAAATATCTGACCTTCACACTTTCTCCCTAAGACTGACTCCAACATTGCTTTTTCTGTGAAGTTTCTCCTTGACAGATACTCAGTAGCATTGACAGAATCTCTGGAACAAATTAACAGCAGCAAAATCATAGGTGCCAGCCTGAACTGATCAAGTGGTAACAGCACATGTGAAAAATCTGTAAGATTTTTAGGGAAGAGCTTGGTCAAGTTCCCTTTGAAATCATTAAGACTCTTCTGCTGATTTCACTGGGAGAGGATTTGCCACCAGAAAGAGATCATTAGCAATTATTTTTTTAAAAAGTTGCCCAATTATTGAATCATGGACACTAGGACTCTTCTCCCCTTTTATGCCCCAATTTTTTATTGATGGCCTAACCTGACCTACAGGTTAGGCCAAGTTAGTTCTTGAAGTCCTATTGTATAATTATTATATACTGGATTTTTTCTATTGTACTTTTTCAGCATAGAGAACCATAACTTTGGGGATTATTTACTTAAAAGTTCTTGTTTTCTATTCCCAACAAACAAGGATTCAATAGACTTTGAACATGACTTTATGTCACAGTTAAAAGTGTATGGGAGCTTGAGTAGGAATTTTTAATAGTGTTATACTAAATCCTACTTGGATTGAAACCTTCTATTGCAAGCAAAAATATATCTATTCAACTTATAAATATCTTTTGGTGTAGTTTAAGTACAACACTGCCACGACTTTTCCATTGTTGTGCGAGGTTAGCATTTTTGCTGTTTGAGACTATCATAACTTTTCCCTTTTTGTCAACATGACAAATAACCAACATCTTTACTCCAGCAAAGTGCTTATGCATTTATGTCATCTGAAGAATGCAAGTTCCATCAAATTGAACTATTTACATTCTTAAAGCGCTACACATGCTACAGTGCTTTACTGGATTGGGCTGTGGTAATTACTTTTGATCTTTGCTAACTTAAAGGGAGAAGGAAAGTCTCTATCCCCCATCCATTTCAGAAAAGTATCCAATAAACTACCAGCACTCTTGCTTTTGAACCTCTTTCAGTTTGCTGCTATTCCTATTAGAAACAAGAAGCTCTTTACCCTCAAAGAAAGCAGGAATAATTCAGATCGAAGCCCTTTTTTTCTTGTGACATTAGACTTAAACTCTGCCACTGTCAYAAATTATAACATGTCCTCATCTGCAGCAGTGCTTACTATATGCAAAAGATTGCATTCAAACTTTCAGGAATAGTCACTATTACAGGAATCTGCAATAAAATTTTGAAGGAAACAGGTACAATGGTAGTTTCTGTACCCTTCTGCTCAATTCACTGTAACACAGCCTGATTAAAGACAGACTTAAATGAAGAGACAGTAGTGCCTTTATGGAAGATTTGGGGAAGTTGTTCTATACTTACATGCTTAAGGGGTTTGTTAAATAGGATTAATAATGCTTTATGTTTTCCTACTGACCCAAGACCATTATAACATGGTTCTTTGCCACAGTAGAACATTGCAATCCTCCCACTATTCTATATCATGCTGTATAATAAGACCCATCATATCAAAACAAAGCCAAATTACATGACAGTTTTTAATTAGCCATACTAGTGTCACAGACAGGTTACCTTAGACGTGACTTGAGCACATTCTGCTGAGGGACTAGACAAAGACTTAAATTCTTTGAGCCTTAATAAATTTTAAAATGTCTAGTAGATGGGAAAGGGTTACAAAGACAGTTGATATATAACCCTTCTGCTCCTAAAAATTTAATCTCTGTAAAAGAATTAGGTGGGGCTAGAAGAACTTGTTTGGCTGCAAAGTATCATCAACACTGCCTGACTTGTTACTTTCCATGCTGGACCCAGACAAGCAGAGGTAGATCAAATCTTTCATTAGAACAGGAATGTACACAATTATGCAACAACCTTTGTCAGTGACCTGACCTTTTCAGGTTAGTTTCTCTCTTCAGCTGAAAAGGCACTAGATATTTTTAACCTATACATTAATTTTGTTGTGCCATTGTATACTCATGGAGGGTCTTCATGTCCTTTACCCTTTGACTAATTAATGTGGTGTCCTAGAAATGGCCTGCGAGTATGGAGTTTGAGTGAAAAAAGGAAACAAAAAAACCCCAACTCTGAGGCTGGTCACAGTTTATTATGAACAGAAGACGTGAATTTATAGTCATTTCCTTTCCTTCTTACTGCTACAAAAAAAATATAAACAAAGTGTGAGCTGTAACAATAATTATAGATTAAACCATATGTAAATTGGTTCTGTTTTTTTTCCCCCTGACTCTTATCATTGACTGAATTATTTGGTAATGTTTTATTCAGCAAAGCAGTTCAATGGTTCTTTGTTGTCTAAGCAAAACAGATTCAGCCCCTGAGTCCCTAACAGGTTGTAGGTACATCATGCAGACTTGTCTTTCTATCCTAACAACTGGAGTTTTTGACATGACAGCTCCTCTAACAGGGTTTCAGTTAACTTGTGCTAGTTTCATATCCCCAAGTAGTACAAAGAATGCTACCCAGACAATTAGGAGTCTACTGATGAAGGGCTGTGTATTTCTCGGAAAGAAACACTAACCCCCTCATCAGCATGAGAGGCTTTAGAAGTGAAACTTGCTCATGATGCCGCAGTTATGACCTGGAATGACTGACTTACATGTTAGATGCTTTAAAATAACATCCAAAAGATTTTGCTAAGGTGGGAGAATAGTATTCTTTGCTATTTGTAGTCTCTAGCTCTGTTTAAATCATAAAAAGAAAGAAGAGCTAAGTTGAGTGCTAACACTATGGAGGCCTTGATTCTCATTCACTACCTTTGGGGGCATATATAATTCCACAACGAATTCAGGAGGAATTTTCCTATTTGTAAAAAGTTGTAGAAGTGGCCCATATGTGTTATCATTGCAGCACAGCAGGCAATTTGTCAGAAACAGAACAAATATTAACTGTACTAGTATTTGCAAAGGTGCATTGGGTATTTCAATATTAGATATTATCTGGTTTTGTACAGATCTTGCTATCAGTTACTTTCCCACCCAGTATTATTCTTTATTCCAACAACTTCTGTTTACATTGTCATTTAATCAACTATTAGCTTTATTGTTGCTTAATGACTATTTTGCTAGTGCTTAATGGTTGCCCAAACAAATTGTGGTTTCTCCAAAAGTGTATAGTTTTTCCACTGTGAAACCTCTAAAGCTGATGCCAGATTCAATATGCTGCATGGTTCAGCCTTTGGTTTGTCTCCTCATTTGTCTCCTCTCTCTCTTTACTCCTGCAAACAGAACAGCTGTCCAGATATATTAAATTAACCCGATACCTTCCTGCAAGGACTTGTGTGGAAACAGCTTTTTGTATTATAACAGTGAAGTGGGAAAATGAGATAAATTTCTGAGAAAACATTTACTTGTAAGTGCCACTGGCCAAAGAGACCTTGCAACAGAAATGTGTTGGTCCATACTGTGTTCCAGCCTTAAGCAAGATGCCTGCTAAAGGGCCTTCCAATGTTGTTCAGGGAAGACCCTTGGTCTGAGTAGGTGGTCTGGCAAAGTACTCAAAGGATCATCCAACCTAGGCTCTGCTGAATTGGCAATAAGTTCTTGGGAAGGACACTTTGCAGACCAGTCTTTTCCAATTCAAGGTAAAGAAGCAATTAGTTCAAGTTGAAGTAGTTCATTTTGCATAATAAAAGAAGGTCATACAGATGTCTTTCAGGTGGTCAGAACTAAACCTGTTTTGTTTCATATACCTTGATTCAACAATGTATGCATGTTGTGCTGGTTTTGGCTGGGATAGAGTTAATTTTCTTACCTAGCTAGTATGGGGTTATGTTTTGGATTTGTGCTGAAAACAGTGTTGATAATACAGGGATGTTTTAGTTATTGCTGAGCAGTGCTTACACAGAGTCAAGGCCTTTTCTGCTTCTCACCTCACCAGCGAGCAGGCTGGGGGTGCACAAGAAGTTGGGAGGGGACACGGCTGGGACAGCTGACCCCAACTGACCACAGGGATATTCCATATCGTATGACGTCATGCTCAGCAATAAACCTAGGGGGGAAGTTGACAGGGGGCCACTGTTTGAGGACTGGCTGGGCATCGGTTTGTTTGTGGTCAGCAACAGTTTTTGTTTGCATTCCTTGTATTTCTTGGGTTTTATTCTTCTCTCTTTGGTTTTGCTGGGGTTTTTTTTCCCCTCTTTTCCTTACAATTCATTATTATTATTGTTATTGTTATTATTATTTCTTGTTTAATTATTAAACTGTTTTTATCTCAACCCACAAATTTTCTCACTTTTCTCACCTTCCGATTCTCTCCCCCATCTCACCAGGGGCGGGTAGTGAGTGAGCGGCTGTGTGGTGCTTAGTTGCCGCTGGGGTTAAACCACAACACATGTTTAAGTGTGCTCTCATTCACTAACCAAGCAAAAGCAATTCAAATTAATAAACTGCCAATTTCATGACTTGGCCATATGTAAGACTTTCAAGGAACACACATATTTCTATAACTAGCCCCCTTTTGACAGGCTTATGCAGACCTGAACATGTTGACAGATTTCTGGGTTATTTGTCTTCCAAGCAAAAGTGAAGATGGCTGTCTTAGTTCCCCCAAACAGTGTATCATAGCTGCTGTGGTTTTACCTTATGGAATAGCACGTGCTGTTCGGTTTTTATGCCATGGGGGTGTTTTTCCTTCAGAAATACCACATTTTCCTTGTTTTTACTAAAGAGTTGGAAAACTGGCAATATTATTTTTCTAGTGCATCAGTAAACAATACTGCTGTCACGGAAGTTACAATGAGTGAAGTGGAAGAGTAAACAAGACAGAATTGGGAAATTTCTTGACTATGACAGGGACAAGTCCTACTGAAATAATTGTGAACCATTCCATAGGGTTTGCTGATCATAGCAAACCTCTTTGAATGTAAAAAGAACAAAAGAAGCCAAAAAAATTTCTTCCCTGGTAGAAAGACAAAATGACCTCACAGTAATTCTGTAGTTTGGAGAAAGAAAGAGCTCTTAGTTCTCTCTTGTATGCACACCCTCTACAAGTAGATTCTTATTAATTCTGATCTGATTTGATGTTGATTTACCACAGAAACTTCATTTGATACACCCAGTTTCCAGTAAATTGCATCTTAATTTGGGTGACAGCTTATGATTGAGTGAAATCTTATACAACTGAAGAGCATCAACATTTTAAATTAGACTTTAAAGACTTTAAAAGGGAGATTTATATATTTTATTCCATCATTTTTGAAAATTGACCAGTCTAACCTTAAAGTTTGTAGTACTCTAAGAATCCCTTTTAACAAATGAGGGGAAGCCTCCTTATCAGTTGTTGGTCATCAGGCTAAGAATCTAGGGATTGTTTTTTGGCCTCATTTTCTTGATTTCCATTCTTAAACAGTGCTGGCCCATTAAGAATACTCCACAAAACCAGAATTAATTTGTCAGAAACTGGCTTTGAATATTTACGTATGTGACAATTAGTTTTGAGGGTCCACAAAGCAGGTAAGAGAAATTATACTATTCTTAGCTGAGACTTCATTTTTTTCGGCATGCCTAATAAAATATGACAGGTCTTGATAGCCAAGTGGAAACAAACTTTATTTAAAAAAAAAAGAAAAAAAAACCAAAACAAAACCCCTGTGTGTTTCTGTGAATGAAATTTAAGCTGATATGGGAAAGGATTCTACTGTACTTGTCCTGTTTGCTTTGGCTACTATTACAGAAAATATTCCAGTGGTGAAATCAAAGGTTAAATGCGACTGGCAGGAAGTTATAAAGGTGAATTGCGTAAGATGTTGCTGAATAACAGGAGTTTACAATTCCAGCTATTGCTTCTGTTCAGAGTGCTTTGATGTGTTGTACAATAGCAATATGTAAAAGACGGCTTTTAGAGTTTAGTGTGATAAGTTTTTCAGATTGAGATGGTACATACTTACAGGAGTAAGTTTCATTTAGAAGTACAAATGAAGGCATTTCATCAGTTTGAACAACAGGGTATTATATGTTTCTTTTTCTAGACTAGCATTTCTTTTGAGTTCCTCATGTTAAAGCACTTTGGGAAAAAAATTAAGGACCTTGTATATGGCTAGTACACCTTGTTGCAACTGTAGAATGCAATAGCTAAGCAAGTTTATTGATGTTACTATATCTCTGTAGTTTACACAGTGAATATGTAGCAGTGCTGCTTCTTCGTAGTCTTTTGTCCAAACCAGTCCAGAGTTTAGTCAACACTAATTTAACTATTGAATTATTGGAATATGAAAAATGCAATTAATATATTCTGAATCTTTGCTTTTATTATATAATGTGAGTGCAGATAGGAGGCTTTTCTTCCAACATGGGCAACCCTTATGCAGAGTATCTACTGAGCTAAGACACTTGATATTTAAGTTATCCTTGTTAAGATTTTTCAAACTGATTGCATGCAGTTAAATTTTTTTTCCTGACATGAAACTTGTCACATTCAGAATTGTGGCCCAATGTATGGGAAGAGGAAAGGAACAGGGATCATCAGATCACATGACTTTGGAAAGGACTCAGGTGCCAGGTTGTAGCGTAGCACTGTCATTTCAAGAATGGACCCTCACAATGTAGCTCACCTTTAACTACAATATAGCGTAGCAATGTTCTGTGACCTGGCTGCTCCATGTAACTCCACTCAGAGTTGGTTAGTGGGTCACTGATCAGGCCATATTGCATGTAGCTCTGTTGAAAGGAGGCCATCACTTATTTCTGGACACGACTGAGATAGCTGATGAGCAGTGGTAAGCTGAAAAGCCACCTCTGTGAGTCTTGCTCTCAGTGTGTGAGATATATTAAACTTGCATGACAAAATAATTTTAAAAATAAATGACATCCAGAAGTCACACTGTTAAGAGGAATGCCCTTCTATGCTATTAAATACAAAATTGCACCTTTTGAGATGTATAACAGTTGTTATTTAACAGCTTAGAACAGTAAGGGAAGATTTTTCCACTGAAACTGGTAGAAGGAATTCTAATAAGCAAATTCAGCTAATTTACTAGTCTTCTGTAAAAATAAATAAATTAATAAACAAATAACCACTTTATACTAGTCACTATTAATGGTCAGGAGATCATTTTAACTCTCTAATAATTTTTATCATTTGGTTTAATTCCAACTATCATAGGCAGATTTTCTCTATTGTATTTAACACCTTTTTAACTCTAAGATTCTGAAGATCTTCCAGCAAAAGAGTGAGAGCCTTCTTAGCATGAGAGATCATACTGAGGTAGTATTGAGATTAATTAGATGTAACCATGAAGATATTACACATTTCCTATGGCATTTTCTTTCATATTCTGGGCCCATTGGGTTTTCTACTTTGCCCAGAGACTAATGTGGACTTTGTGATTATGGCACAGTCATTGTATAATGAGCAAGCCAAGGAAAATTTTAAAAAGTCCATACAGAAGTAGTTGTAAATAGCTACAATAAACACTGTCAAGACATGGTTGTCTCACAAATATTAGTTCAAGTGCATCATAACTTTAAATATCTTTGATGTATTCCTTTATATAAATTTCATATGGGCTGAATGAAACTGAGATTCTTGTCAGTTCCAGTCATGATATTAGCATAGCTACACTGACAGGAATTTCCATTCTATTCAGCAAGCTGAGATTCCAGAGAGGACCTTTCATTTAGAAATGGCATACTGGACACAATTTCATTTAAAATACCACATTTGGCTCCTGATAGGGTTCTTTACTATTCGTTTCTTTAAAAACAAAACAAAACAAAACAAAAAAAACCCCAACAGTTGTGAATTGTTGTACAGAATTTAAACACATACGTTACTGTACGAAAGCATGACTGGCTGGAGACTGAGTACTGAAAGAAGGCTCGTAACACGAGGCATTTTGTAATTAAAGAAACATACAAAAAATAATTCTCAAGATTCAGTCATTGTCTGGTTTTTTTTCAGCTTATGTATTCTATATGTGCAATTCATTAAGCTAAATACGCTCAGCTTTGTTCAGAACTGGCTTTGTCAACAGTCACTAACTAGAGGAGTTGGTTAATAAGTATTTACCATAAAGTGTTTGGCTTATATAGCAAAGTGTGGCACATGAAAATATAATTTAGCTAATCAAAAAACTGGTATTTATCATAGTATATGTTTGCTGTACAAATCATATCCGAAACCTTTTTGTTGTATATGATAAGGTTTTGTACTTTATTGTGTTTTATTCCATTATTCACCAACAACCGCCTTTTAGTTTTATGTACGATAATAGTCCACTTTTTAAAGGTGAAGCTGTGAAACTACACATTTTCTTCATTTAGGTCCCTAGGCAGGTCAGGGAGAATACTTTTCATGCTCTTCATTAAATAATGTCTGCTTATTGCTAATTCTAATTTGGACCACAGCAACACAGAGAATTTGTTTTAGGCAGCACCTAGCAACATAATGTTTCGAACTACTGACTAAATTCCTCCTATGTTTACAGGAAGAGTAAAGAAAAAGAACTGCAAATGAATTTTAAGTGTGCAGTATTTGTGCTTTCTACTTCAGCCTTTTGATGAGCACAAGGGTTTATTTTACTTACTATAAAAGCAGGTCTGATAGGCCTTTCATCAAATAGAGATTCTTCATGGCTGTCTCCCTATTTTTTACTACTTTATGTACTGTTAACAATAAAGAAGTCGTAATCATGTTTCTGCATTTCAGATCATCCATCAGTTGGACGTTCTGCAATTGAATCTCCTTGAACCCATGAAAAATATCACCAGCTTTGCGGGTTTTTTTATTTTCTAGGTTGCTCCAATGCATTATAAGATCTAAACAGAATTTCTTCTTCTGCAATGTCTCAGATCAGGAAATCTCATATGTTCTTATGTAGTAACCCTGCTTCTTTGGAGCTGGGCTGTTACAGAGCAGCTCTCTAACAGAGGGTCCCAAACTTGGCAGCATCAGGAAGATTCTTGCAGGAGTCCCACTGTTTCTGGGAATGGAATAGCAGCTCTTTTCCCCAAAAAATAGCATCCGCCCCATTCATAGGATGACTTGGGGGAAACGTGACAGAATTTGCTTCCTCAGGCATCTATTTCTGTAAGATATTCTACTAAAAAGGTGCACAGGATTTGAGCTTGTTTTTATGACTGATAATAGAAAAGGATGATTCTGAATGATTCTGGGTTTCGAAGGCTATAATTTAAACTGGATGATGGTAGCTGCACAGAGACCTTAGTATTCGATAAAAGAAAGCAGAAATCATAATTTGCATAGACGTATTGGCTTGTATAGAATTATTGCTTGTGTTTTGCTTGCCTGCTTTCAGTGAGTTGTTTACAGTGAAAAAAGATAAGGAATTGCCAACCAGGCAGGTCTGGGGCCTGAATCATCCCAAGTATAATACAAAACAACTCAAGACAGAGGACCAGCCAGAGGACTCAGGGACAAGGGAGGAAAAGGCTGTCTAAATACAGGCCTGGGATAGAAGCCCCCAAATCAAATTTTAGAGGAAAATTAATCAGTATACAAAGTCTACGTGGAACTGAAGGGAAGAGAAGTGAAATTAAAAACAGCATTAGAGGAATCTGGAGAAGGAAGACCAGGAATTTGAATTTGGTAAGGAAAATGAGACATGCCCAGTCCTTGACTGGAATTCAGCATTCCTCTCCAGGTGCAATGTTCTCTGATATTATTGCCTGAGGCTATCTTACATGGGATTTGTAAAACAGCTAAGAATTCTATCATATTACCATAGTAAATTCAAATTCAACAGGCAACTATGAATCCCCTGGTTGTTGTGTTTCTGCCCTTTATTTAAACTTCCACAGTTTAAATCTCTTTTTTTAATGTTATTTTTATATATTATATCTAGTCCTGTTGATAGCTGATACAGTTTTCCACAGTGGAATTCCCCTTCAATTCAGATGAAGAATATAGGATTTCCCATTTTCCACCTACGGATTTCCTGATTATCTGGTGATTCCAGATGTAGAAGTAAAAGCAGAAATTGGGAGTGTTTTATTTTGGGCACGATGCCAGCGTGCTTTTCCAAATTTAGACAGTAACTTTTTGGCCTCCGTTCTGTTATGACTATAGCTGGGGCACTAGTGGTAGGAGTCATCAATGTTGCCTAACTATGTGCATCATAACAGTGAGACTTAGATTCAGTGAGAGTTAGAATTCATGAAGGTTTTGAAGAACTTGTTTCTGATTTCTCAGAAGTGATGATGGCTTGAAAATTGCTATTCACTCATGAATAATAATTTTGGTGCGTTTTTGTGAATTGACTGTTCATTTGGGCAAATATGAAGTAGAGCACACTAGTGAAGAGATTGTATACATGTCCATGTTGAAAACATAGAATTGTATGCAGTTGTATGAAATCCTGTAATTAAAGACTATCTCAGTACATTTCCAAGCAGTAGGAAACATTCACTTCTACACTTGCTGACCTATAACGTTTAAATGAAATCCTACTGCTGTAGTGTTAACGTTACGGACTTCTCCCTGGGAAAACTCGTGCTGCTGAGAGGCACTAAGGCCACTATGTTTTTGTTGAATACATTTGTTGTTGATGCACACTACTAGACAATGTTATATATATGCCAAAAGTCCTTTTAGAAATATTTGTATTGTTAGAATGCAGCATTTTGATATAAAGAATCAATTTCATAGCTCAGAAGCCAGTTTTGCACCATTCAAAGCAACAAGTTAGTCCTCATATAGGGCAAATGCACATCTCTGAAAAAAGGTGAATTGTCACTGAAAACTGTCCAAGTCCTTCTTCCTAAAAATTTTATTAATGATTATCAGAAGGAACCAAGGTCTATGGAATAAAAATTAGTGGTGTTAATCTCATGAATATAACAAGGTGAATGTGAGCTACAATGAAAAGATTTAAGAATAGCATTGCTCTTATTATATTTATAAGACATTGCATTTGGCAGGCCTTGAAAATGTACCGATTTTGTCCAAGGCTTTCTTCATCTTTGAAAATAAGTGTTGTATCTCACCTGATGCCCTACAAACATGGATGTGTGTGCTTTTCTGTCTTATCTCTTTAGTGTTCATTTCATGTCTGTCTTACTTTCTAAAGAAACTGCAATGTGCAAAAAGAGTGAGAATATAGTTCCACTGGCACAACTCAAGCAGGAAACTGACCTCACTATTTTGTAGCTAAAGCTAAAGGCCCTGTGACGGAAAGCAAACCCCTAGAGGTCAGTATAGTCATAGTAACATTAGCACAGAGAAATCTAAGTTTAAGTAACGTTAAGAATAAAATAAACCATCTATAGAAAGGAGCTTACCCTTAGATTATGATCTGTCCTTAAGTGACCCCTCTGAAGCCATGTTGAATGTCACTAATTATTCTCGGTAGTACAAGCCATTATTGTACGTCAGGACACAATGTCAAAAGGTTGCCAAAGTAGAACTGGAGCTCTGAGAGTTGGTCATCTTTGTAGCCAAGAGACAGGAATGGGATGGATTGATCAACTTGGAGGTGGAGTGCCTCCAAAGGTAGGCTAGCTGGTGCAGTGAGCAATGAGGAGCATGCCAGCCCTTGGAAGGTAGGGAGGATAGTACGGAGGGAGTCAGCAGCGGAGGTGAAAGCAAGCTGGCTATGGACAAGTAAACTAACCAGAAAATAAGCTAAAAGAAACTGGCTTGTCACAGTGACTTGGACAAGATGACAAAGTTTGCTAAACATAATGATGCTGTTATCCATATTAAATGGTTGAAGCCTTTATATTAGTGACAGCTACAGAACAGACACTGTGTTTTCTCTATGTGTTGCAAACACTGTCTCAAAAGAAGTTTTCTCATACACTAAATGGAAACAGTTCACTTGGAAACTCTTTCATTCTGAAAGAGTAAGGCAAAATGCACTCCTAATATTCATAACAAATGCTATAGTAAGGGTAAACATTAGATGATCCATCTAGAACAAAAAATGTATTTCATAGTATAAAATGAATTGTTCAGAATATTTCACTTTAATTTATTAACATTCTACAGTACATATGGTTGGGAAGCAGTTTATGATATGGCTGTGCTCTAATCTTACACATGTTGATGGAAGCAAAGTCTGTAACACCTACATTCAGTCACTATATTAAAACCCAGATAAATTCACTACCGACCAATTCACCATGACATGAAACAGAAGCAACTTTGCAAATGTCACAGGGGCTGTATCTAATTATGCAGCCGATGATTTGGACTTCTGGCTTTTACATGCTTCACTAAGGTTCTACAACATGGTTGTATTTGTCTCCATGGGAATGTGCTTTAATTTGCCAGCCAAGAGAACAAAGCATGTGGCATAAAGGTGCTGGGACTTCACTATTCTCATGTTGATGCTTTGCAGACTATGCAAGATTCATATTGAGCAGATTTTCCAAAATACATTTAAAGCATTTAATAAGTGTGTCCTTTATCGACAAAGGTAAAGATAATTTTTTGTGGCGATGACTAAGTGACAGAATACACCGACACTTAGGTCTTGATTCAATTGCCTCAGTAAAACTCCCTCATGTCACTTTAGACACTAGAGAGTTTGCATAGGCCTGTCAGATATGATATCCCAAGAAAGTAAGGAAGACTTATGCGTTTTTGGATTTGCATATGAATGCCATGTGGAAAATCCTGGGGCATCTCAAATGTCACTAGATGCCTGTGTTTAGGCAACTGAATCAAACTTTCACTGTTCATATATTCCCTTAACACTGATGTTCACAGGCAGCATATGAAATAATTCATTTTTATCCCTTTTGTTGGTATGGACACAGTCTTACCTCATTACAGTAGTTCTTTGTGTTAACTTCATTGAGTTTTCAACACTACTTTTGAAAACAAGGAAAATTCCAAAACAAATTGTATAAGAGCTTAGATAACAATGGCTTCAAAAGAGAGCATTAATCAAGACCTAGCCCCTGGTGCCTGAATAACTTTCAAAAGGAGACAAACAGTGTTTATTTTGGTTTTTTTTCTCAGCTCAGACCGTCCAAACTGAACTTAAGCCTGCGGCAAAATGAGCTTAAAAAAAAAAGGTTGAAGCTGAGTTTAAAAAAAAAAAAAAGAAGGAAGGAAAGAAAAAGGAGGTCTGTAATACTCACAGTCAAAAAAGAGTAAGAAGGCCCACACCGGATCTCATCCTAGCTTTACAGTGGTGTAATGACATTGACTTCTAGATGATTGTGTTGATGCAATTGAGAGCAGAACTGGTCCAATGCATGATACTGGAAAAGCCACTGAATTTACTTCAGAGAGATTTTTAAAATATAAAATTTTAAAATAACCTAATGTCCATTCTTGAAAATACGTTGTTGGAAATATATTTGAAAGGAATCTTTTGGTATTTAGAAACTTGTTGTCCTCTTTCCCATTTTTGTGACTGAAGTAAGCAATCTTCTGTTTATGACATTACAGTTGTTTCGACAGCACCTCGATATGATGTCACTAAGAGATGATCAACATCTGAACTAGGGAATAAAGAGCTAGAAATGAGGGCATAAAATTGATTAGACTGAAATATTGTTTAGTATGGTTAGAGTTATATTTTTGGAGAACAGATGTTATCAATCATACTGTAAAAAGGCATTAATGATTCAATTAATTATTTTTTACAGTACAAAGAGATGTTTGTGCTGAGTATTATATAAACCATTTGATTGAAAACGTTATATACTGTCCTTTCCTACACAAAGAGCTATAGGTGTCAGCAGGATTTCTGTATATTCATGTGGCAAAAAATAATGTGCTGTAACAGCATGCTATACAGAATACCTCAACAACAGAGTAATTCACCTTTATTGCCAACAGAGGTCACATTCTATATACAGACATTTATACAGGGAAACAGTGATTATTATTTTAGATCCTCTAGTTGGGTTCATGGAATGAAAGACAGACATTGATTAAAAATTTAAATTCTTCATTCAGTATTGGAGTTATCAAAGAGTCCAGAAAATCTTTGTAAATGTCTGGCAGTAAATTGGTAATATACATTATTAGCTAATACACTATAGGGTGCACTCTGAGAATTAATATATACAAAAAAAATACATATAATATTTTGACAATGTACTATAAACATTTAAAAAGAATCTCAAATTTTTCACTGATACTTACACATCATAGAGAGAGCGCTCTCTCTACCAAAAACACAAACCAATTTTTTGGGGAGCTAGCATGATATTGGTTCTGACTTCTTTATTTTTCCTTATAACTATTATTGTATGTAATGATTTTTATATATATTTAATTATTAATGCCCCATTCTATTAGGAGAGGATTTAGAGTAAAGTGTGCAACTGCAATGGCAACAGAAAGTGATTTCAATGAACTACAAACTTCAGTTTGTACATAGATCTATCTGGCAAATGCAGAAACCAACCTGCTCTTGGTATGGCAACACAAGAAACTGTGCCCCAGACAGAAGAGTATGTGTCCCTATTATTTAGGTCCTGACGCTTCCCAGGTGATTTGCTCTTTACATAAAGCCCATCTTTTTAGCAGGTCTGTGCTTATAGCAATTTAGGTATGATCTAATTGCACAGACAGGGAGAAAAAGCAGGCAGACAACTTCTCTGTCACATTTGTTCATGGGTAGCCTGCAAGCTTACAGCTGAGACCCATTTGTAATTGTCTACTTTCCCAACTAGCTTCAGAATGCCCGCTTTTTTTTTTTTTTTACATAGTTACGTGAATATGGTTATTCATATATGTGATTCTTGTAGAAATCTCTTTCTCCTGTGTGCGTCTCTCGCATGTTTTGTCTTTATTATTTCACAAGAGGTTTGCCCTCAAGAGAATTAAATTGACTGAAAACAGATCAGCTGAAAACAGATGTAAGAAAACTTGGTTTGTTTCTTGCCCCCGTGAAGGTCAGCGACAATCATAGTGCCTGGGAGGGTAGATTCCCAGGCAGGCCATTGGGTGACATTTCTTCTGCGCACTTCTTTCCCACAGTTTATAGAGTTGATTCAAAGCTCATGGAATCACTGGGAATATTGCAGTTATCTCCTCTGTGTCTTAGGTCAAGTCCTCCAATTCTCAAAAGAAAACCATTTCTGGCTGGTACAGGTTATTTCATTAGAACACTTATGTCTCTTATGAACAGGGAGAGTGGTTTTATTGATTCATACAGCATGATCCAGCAAACACGTGACAGCGGCAACACGCCAGGAGGATTTTCAAAAGCACCTGCTGCTCCTGCCACTTTTCCTGAGCTTGTGACCTCAGCTGTGACAAGGAGACAGCTGAGTGCCTCCTGCTCTGTTTATCCTTACCATTTCTTCTACCTTCATCCCAGCTTTTTCTTAGTTAGACAATGTAAAAACTATGAAGTCTTCATCACTCAGAATCTGCGTCCGTGTGGTTTTCCTGTAATTTTTGCAGTACTGCTCTAGCATCAGTAGAGCATTAGCCATATTGGGCAGGCGGTCATTTYTTTACTATTTGTCTGGACCACACTGTGGAAGATTGGCAAATCTGACAGGAGTGGTATGAGTGATGCACAGGCACTTTTCTCTCCTTCTCAGCGCTGATGATGCTGCTTAGACATACACAGGAGAATTTCAGAAAATCCCTACTGGGGATTTTTCATGTCACTTTACTGTAGCCACAGATACTAGAGGGAGAAAAAGGAAGAAATCAAGGCAGAAGAATTTTCTGTTTACCCTCAAATACAGATGTGTTTAATGCAAGTGCATGTTCTTGTTAGTTTGCACTAACCATTTTTTCTTCTTTAGAGAAGAAAGATAGAAGTCTCCCTTGAGCATAAATGAAAAGACTGGTTTGAATAACATCCATTTAGTAATACTGCTATTGTAGCCATGATGCTGTGAAAATATAAGACCAGGCAAAATTTCTAGGTATGGTAGTATCTTTTATTAGACCAGCTAGTTAGTACAGTTAGAAAAAGTAGTCAAACTTGTAGGCACGCAGGCCTTTCTCCAGGTTTGAAACTGCAGTCGAGTTCTTTCCTGTGTGCAGTATCCAAGAACTGCCCTTGAATTTTAAAATATTTATATTTCCCCTACCTCTGCTCTTCAATTTCCATTCGATGACTGGTTCTGAAGGGCTGTATAGATTTCATCTCTGAAAGACAGACTTTATTGTGTTATATAGTCAAAATAAAGCCCAGAAGTGGCATTATATCCACCTGAAGATGCTCAGTCCAATTTTTGCTTGCTGAATTTCTCCTTGGGACTTCTACAGAGTTGAATGGTGTTAGAGACGGCCTCTTCTTGGGTGCAGAGTGTTCTTTTAACAGGTTTTGGGGGAAAATTCTCAGCTTTTCATTTTTTAATATATTATGTAGATATCTATCTGGACAGAAAATTCAGGCTTTTGGAGAGGACAGACAGGCATTCTGTTCAGCTCAGAATGGTGGGGTGTTTAGATAGTCTAATAATGTAGGCAAGCAGAATGGTTCCCTCAGTCCCTGAACTAGACTGCTGGATGGTGCTGTGATTTTTTTTTCCCTGGACAGTTTGCTTTTTGCTGAGGTAATCTGTTTTTGTCTTTGTCATGGTTTAACCCCAGCCAGCAACTAAGCACCACACAGCCGCTCGCTCACTCCCCCCCGGTGGGACGGGGGAGAGAATCGGAAGGGTAAAAGTGAGAAAACTCCTGGGTTGAGATAAAGACATGTTAATAGGTAAAGCAAAAGCCGCACTCACAAGCAAAGCAAAACGAGGAATCCATTCAGTACTTCCCATGGGCAGGCAGGTGTTCAGCCATCCCCAGGAAAGCAGGGCTCCATCACGCGTAACGGTTACTTGGGAAGACAAGCGCCATCACTCCGAACATCCCCCCTTCCTTCTTCTTCCCCCAGCTTTATATGCTGAGCATGACGTCACATGGTATGGAATACCCCATTGGCCACCTGGGCTAGCTGTCTCGGCTATGCTCCTCCCAGACTCTTGTGCACCTGGCAGAGCATGGGAGGCTGAAAAGTCCTCGAGAAGTAGACTACCTAGCAACAACTAAAAACATCAGTGTGTTATCAACATTCTTCTTATATTAAATCCAAAACATAGCACTATACCAACTACTAGAAAGAAAAGTAATTCTATCCCAGCCAAAACCAGGACAGTCTTATACCTGCTTTAAGGAAGAAGTTCTCTGCACTGGCTCAAAATCTCAAAAGTAATAGTTACGCTGTTACAATGACTTCTATCCAGTCAGCTGCAGTTGAACTAGGAGAGAGAACAGGTGAGGCTGCATAACATACAAGATTCTTGAGTTTGCTATTCCTTAGATTCTCTTAGAGTAGAAGAAATGTTATAGCTCTGCTTTTTTTTAAAGGAAACTTAATTGCTTGTTCTTGTTTCTCCAATTTTTGTAGGAACTCTCCCAGAGGAAAAGCGTGGGTTGTATCAAACTCCATCTGCCCCAGCTGTGATAACTGTCTTGCAGACACTCATGGCACAGAACAAGAGTTAGGGACTAAGACCTTAGGGAATGCATTTGAAATGCTGCCATTTTAGCCAGTTGCCTCCTACTCCTGAATTAAGCTGCAATCTTGTCAATCAAGGAGCTGGATAGTATGGCAGTGCAGTAAAATATTATCCAGAAAAGAAGTGTTACCATGGTAAGAAGCTGATGAATCTACATTAGAGTATTTGTTTTGCACAGGGCAGCAATTCTTTTTGCTTACTTCATAGTGATGCTTTGACATAGGAACAGAAGGAGTAATGAGAGCTTTGGGGTCATCTGATCTAGTCCTCCAAAACAGTAATTCTCAAGCCCTGAAGAAAAGTAAAAGCACTGAACTCCAAGGTTTGGGTATTGGTTCCCACCACAGGGTGGGATGAGTGGTAGGGAAGAGAGCCGTTCTTTTAAGCTGGAAAGACAGTTCTGAATGTTGAAGACAGAAGTCATTAGCCCCCTCCTTTCAAAAATTTATTTTCTTTGGAAAAAAAACAAACCAAAACAAAACAAAAAAAACCCTCTTCGTATTTACTAGTGAAATAATGTTTCAAAAATCCAGAAAGTGTTCAAGTGCCTGTTACTCTAGGCTCTGGGGAAGTAAAGTGGGGAGTTAAAATACTCCTTTTCAAGAACTCCAAAATCATTATGAAAGTCTTTGCTGTCTCTATTTTCTGATGCTGAAAAGGAACTAGACTGTAACTGCTTCACAGAAGGCTAAAGTCCATAATTTGGGTAGGCATTGCAGGGATTTGGAGTCATAGTTGACACATACTCAAAAATTTGAAAGCTGAGTTAGAAACTTGACAAAGATAGAAGCTTGTAAGATTTTCAGGATTCCCTATGTTCAGCTGAAGCAGGAAAGAAAATTTTTCATGTCTGTTCCCATTTTTCCAAAGAGAATAGGAAACGAAGTTACCTTTCTCTTCTTTGAGTTTTAAATTAGCTGTATTCTTTGAACTAGTTCTTGTTCAGGTTAGCTTTCATTTCAAAAGATCTGCTATACCTCTGCAAGTTCAATTCAAATCTAGAAAATATTCTGATCAATGTAAATATATAATCAGAAAAAGGTTCATTTTCACTAGGTAGATTATACCAGCACCTGAAACTGAGTTCTCTTTTAGAGAAGAAAAATAAATAATAATAATAATAATAATAATAATAATAATAATAATAATAATAATAATAATGTCTGCTTTTATTTGCTCTATAATAAGTTGCAATAAAATAAATTATTGCAAGGTAATGAAGCAGTCCATTGGAAAGAAAGAGGAAATGAGTTAATGCGAGTATAAAGTTGGCACAAGAGGAAACTGATAGAAATACTCAGTTCTGTTTATCATCTAAACAGGAAATAATGAATTTTTCTGCTAGGACATTTTAGATCTAGAAGTGCCATGTGAAAATCTGAACATTTTCACTGATTTTAATGGAAGAACTGTAGGACTTTGGATGTGATTTAGGTGCCTGGGTATCTTCCTGCTGACTTTGGTGAAGAAAGAATAGACAGACAGGCGTAGTTCTTTTAAGCTAAACCAGGCTGTAACTGAAGTAGGTGAAGTTGAACCTGTTTACCACAATGTGGTTCTTGGTCTGTGATAACCATACCAGATAATAAGGGGAAAGCTGACAGAATCGTGCATATTTACCTTTGGTATCTGGTAAATACCAAGAACAATTCACAAAAAAAAAACCTACAAGATTGCTAGAGGTAGTCAAACCAAATTATTCTTATTCCATGAAAAAATCAAATTTCTTTTATAAAAGAAATAAGGTGATTATGAGAAAAGTTGTGACCTAAATAGGCTGAAAGAATTGTATATCCAAGTTTCAATATCTCAGCACTAAAATGGACACTGAAATAAACATGAGAATTGCATTGTTTTTTTTCAATAAAACAGGCATCTAGCTAAAGAAGCCTCACCATAGGCTTCTATTTTGGTAGGGCAATGGCCTCAAAATGACTGCATAAGCAGAGTGAGTTTTAAACTTATATTTGTGGATGGTAATTAAAAAATATGAACTCAGAAATCTTAAATCCCAAGTCCTGGGCTCACTATAGGATATAAGACGAACTTAAAGGAAGCTGTGAAGTGCAAACACTAAAGGAGAAATGGTCATATTACCCATATTACAAGTTTTCAGTTCATATCTGAAATTGAGTACTTATTTTGAGTTGGCAAAGGCTATCAGTGATTAGCTAAACCAGTCACCAATTTTGAGGCATTGACCATGGTGAGAAGGGGTTAAATGTGTTCTCCTATCTGACAAAGACTGATGATGCCTCACCCAATCCAAATATAAGGGAGGTATGAGTAAAGAGGTGAGAAGAAGAAACTTGGTGGGGTTTGAGCAGGCCTGAGACAAGAGCCCTAGAGGCATTTAGGTCTGGCAAATGTTAATTGGCTTTTGAGCAAAGACAAGCCCCAGGAAAGGGCAAAGTGTTGACTGTAAGACAGTCACTAGGTATGTTTCTTATGAAGACATGTACCTATTTCCCATTGATTTTAGTGGTCAGCAAAAAAACTTATTCTTTGGGTAAAAGTTCTCAAAACAGCAGAGATTTAACTAATGACTGTTTGTCCAAACACTCCTGGGAACTGTTTTTTATATGTGAATGAAAAAATCAGATGGCAGCAGATGACAGTAAACAAACACAAATGCTCTCAAAACATAGCTGGAAATTATATTTTTCCATATTATGAAAGTGTCCAAACAACACTACTGCTGATGCTAAAATGATGCCTTTGATAAAGGTGATAAGGTATTATTTTTTTTTTAATCAAGTTTCATATAACTAAATTACATTTTTAAACTAGTATGTTTATACAAAATTGTTCAGGAAAACAATATCCAAAAAAGATCTACACTGGCCAAAACAGCTAGGCCAACTCCCATGTTGGTAACAGACAAAGAGTTCAGGAAGAGCTCAATTACAGAAGAAGATGGTGATTGTAGACTTTTTTTTTCCTTCTGAGTTGTTGCAGATGGAGGAGTAGAGACCACTGACCTATCATTAAGGTCATTAAATAGCACTTGCTTTCTTTCAGAAGGGAAGAGGAGGCTGAAAAAAAGCCAAACATAGGTAGTTAAAATTAAATTTAAATAATGTAAGGGAAAACTGTTTCTTTATATATATGAAAAAAGTATTCTGTATAGTGGTAGCTAATAACACACAAATCGGTGATTTCTAAATCTTTGACATATGAACAAAAAGATGATCCTATTTGAAGGATCAGATCCTGAAGTCTTTACTCAATTTTCCTTAGAAATAAATATGCATTGATGCCTTGGCATGCCAAAGGGGTAAAAACTGGGGAGAGGGAGAGGAGAGGGAGAAGGAGAAGGAGAAGGAGAAGGAGAAGGAGAAGGAGAAGGAGAAGGAGAAGGAGAAGGAGAAGGAGAAGGAGAAGGAGAAGGAGAAGGAGAGGGAGAAGGAGAGGAGAGGAGAGGAGAG